>PVIR01037094.1:0-15523 GCA_004026965.1 Petromus typicus | reverse complement strand
CAGAGCCCGGCACAGAGGCCCCGCAGCCCCCCGAGGAGCCGCTGCTGGGGGCGCTGGCAGTGACAGACGCGTCCCCCGACTCCCTGAGCCTCTCGTGGACGGTGGCCCAGGGCCACTTCGACTCCTTCAGCATCCAGTACAAGGACGGGGCCGGGCGGCCCCAGGTGCTGCGCGTGGGGGGCGAGGAGAGGACGGCCACTGTGCGGGAGCTGGAGCCGGGGCGCAGGTACAAGATGAACGTGTACGGGCTGCACCAGGACGGGCGCGCGGGCCCGGTGTCCACCGTGGGCGAGACTGGTGAGTGAGGCCCTTCCCCTCTGCCCTGGCCCTCCTGTTGCTCCCAGGGACTCTCAGCCCCACCCAGGCCTCTGGATCCTGAGTCCTTCTGTCTGCCAGTGCCCTGCCCCGCTGCCCTGGGGGTTAAGGGGCTGCAGGGGAGAGGCTTGGAGTCCATGCTGTGTGTCAGGTGCACCCCAGATCCAGCCTCCGGGCCCTGGATCCACCCCGAGTCATGGCTCCTCACCCTCCGTCACTCTCGCGCCCCTCAGGCCTCAGGCTTGAACGGTGGTGGAGGTGAGGCCGAGTGCTAGTTCGGGGTGACTGCATCATGCCTGGAGGTCCTTGTGCCAGGCCTGCCCTGCCTGCCGGTCAGCGCCTCAGCCCCCCTTCTGTTGCAGCTGTTCTACCCACGCAGCCCCAAGAAGAGCCCCGCCTGGGGGCGCTGGCTGTGGCCTCCGTGACCTCGGACGCAGTGCGCCTGTCCTGGACGGTGGCCCAGGGCCCCTTCGACTCCTTCCTGGTGCAGTACAAGGATGCACAGGGGCAGCCCCAGACGGTGCCAACCAGCGGGGACCTCCGGGAGGTCACCATCTCAGCTCTGCCTCCGGCCCGAAAGTACAAGTTCCTGCTCTTTGGACTCCAGGATGGGAAGCGCCACGGCCCAGTATCCGTGGACGCAAAGACCCGTGAGTGTGCGGACAAAGCGCCTCAGTCCTGGGCTCCCGGCCGGCTCCGCCCCGCGTGGCAGCTGGATCTCACGTTCCTGTGCCCTCCACACAGACCCCACGCTGCCACGCCGTGACTCCTCCAGGGCAGATGCCCACGTCCCACAGCCTCAGTGTGGCCATGAAGGGGTGGCCCCTCTCTCATATCCTGTGGCCCCTCTCTTATATCCTATCTCTGCTCCAGGCCCACTTTGCCCTGTCCAGACTCCCAGAACCCCAGGCCCCTGAACCACAGCACCCCAAGAAATGACTTTGCCACTCTGCTCTGCCCCGTTTTCCAGTCCCAGACATGAAACCCCCTCCTCGCCTCGGGGAGCTGACCGTGACTGACACCACCCCGCACTCCGTGGGCCTCGAGTGGACGGTCCCCGAGGGCGCGTTCGACTCCTTTGTGGTCCAGTACAAGGGCAGAGATGGGCAGCCCCAGATGGTGCCAGTGGCTGCAGACCAGCGTGGGGTCACCGTCCCCGGACTGGAGCCGAACAAGAGATACAAATTCCTGCTCTACGGCCTGGCAGGCCGCAAGCGACTGGGCCCTGCCTCTGTCGACGGGGCCACGGGTGAGCCCAAAGCTGCCACCTCTCCATTCTGGCCTGCCCAGGGCGGTCTTCTATCTTGGCATTGCCACAGTGATCATGACCCCAAACTGAGTCCCTCTGTGTACGGGACGCGAGCCTGGGCCTGTCAGGGACTCTGCTTCCTCCCGGCATTGCCGACCTCGATGAGAGAAAGAGCTCCTGGCCCGAGCGTGCAGATGTGGTCAGAGCCCAGCGGGGCCTTGGCAGCGGGGTGTCCTGGCCCAGCCCCCGACGCCCCTGGACCTTGGCTTTCCCACCTGTGTGGTAGCGATGAGTAACCCAGGGCCTCAACCCACCCTCCACCCACCTCTGCCCCAACCATGGGGCAAGAAGTGGAACAGGAGGACGAGGTTGGCTGCACAGACTACGGAAAAATCCGGTGCCCTGTGACTCAGCCCCAGGAGGGGTGGCAGGGTCCTGACCCTTCCCCACCCGGGGCCGTGAGTCACTCCGCAGGCGCCCGCATCATCCTTTCCCCTGGCCCCTCCCTCCCTGGGGGAGCGCGTGCTGCCCCCTCTCCGCACCGCTCCCCACCCCTGTGGGTCTCCCCGCTTTCTTCTCCCACGTCTCCCCACCCTGGTTGGCCTGCCCCAAGTGTGAGTGTGGGCTGGAGGCCACCCCAGTGGAGGGCGGGGGCCGTCGCAGTGGCCAGTGATGGCACCCCGGGCTGGCCCTCCGCCTGAGGAAGCTGCTCTGGGAGCCTCATACAGCACAGCCCTGCACAGGGTGGAGATCTGGGGCTCAGGGGTCGCTCTGCACCCCAGGTGCCCTTCCCTCTCTCTCCGTTTTCACTTCCAGGGAGTAGACCCAGGGCCTCCACACAGAGCAGCAGCCCCAGCCTTTTCTTTAAAAGTGTTTTTTAGCCTTGGTTTCACCAGGGGGATGAACCTTACGAATGCCCTGTGCCCTTGGCCACAGCAGGGTGATAGGGCAAAGGCGCTGGGCAGCAGCCTCCAGAGGGAGACGGCGCAGAGCGGCCCGGGCGGGCGGGTCCTGAGCAGAGCCCCCTCTTTCCCAGACCCCCTGGAGGAGACTCCGCGGCCCCCTCCCCGGCTGGGGGAGCTGGCGGCCAGCGAGGAGACCCCGGACTCCCTGCGCCTGTCCTGGACGGTGGCCCAGGGCCCCTTCGACTCCTTCCTGGTGCAGTACAAGGACGCACAGGGGCAGCTGCAGGCGGTGCCTGTGGCCGCAGACCAGCGGGCAGTCACCGTGGAGGGCCTGGAGCCCGGCAGGACGTACAAGTTCCTGCTCTTCGGGCTTGCGGGAGGACGGCGCCTGGGCCCCATCACTGTCCTGGGGGCCACAGGTGAGGCTGCCAGCTTGGCACCAGCAGATGGGAAGGCCGGGCTGGGCCTCTGTGTTGCCAGGAAGGTGGGCGGAGCAGCCCCAGGAAGGGACTGCGGGAGAGAAGAGGTCACGGCCACGCCTGCTGCTGAGCTCAGGAGCCTGGATAGGCTGCGTCTGGTGGTGGCCGCCCACTCTCCAGACCCCAAGCTGTGCCCCTCCTGTCACTGCTGCCCACTGCTTGTCACAGCAGCTTCTCCCCAGCAAGGGGCAAACCCTCCTGCCATGATGAGTCAGGAGCATTTTCCCAAGTGAAAAAGCCCCGGGAACACACTGAGCCAAGGACACAGACGCCCGGGGAAGTGGCTGCCCTTGGGGGTTGGGGGAGGCTTCTCTGTGGAGTCACTGATGCCCACTTCGGACCATGCAGGGCAGAGGCCTATAGCAGCAGTGCCACTCCGACCCCTCACACGAGCCAGCCCTCTCAGCTCAGCAAGTGCCAGGCCATCCCCGGGGCAGCCACACAGACTCTAGGGCAGGGCGGCAGGACACTTGTGGGTGGGGAGCCAGTTCTCAATCCTGACATGGCGGGCACTGCAGAGGACAAGAAGGAAGAGTGACAGGGCCTGGGCAGGGGCCCTTCGGAGGGAACCCCAGGGGCGGCAGAGTTCACCCCAAGGCGGTGTCTTGGGCACTTTCTCTCAGCTGAGACACAAGGCCCGACGCCCACCACTCAAAGGAGAAGGTTTATTTAGCTCGCAGGGTGTAGAGTCCATTGTCGGCCGGCTGCACGGCCTGGCAGCGTGGCAGAAGAGAACCAGCTCAGGGCTGGGCAGCCGGAACCGGAGAGAGCAGGGAGGAGGAGGAAGACCCTTCCGGGCCTCCCCCGGGCCCGCTCCTCCCTCCCGGCCACATCTTCACCTCACGGCGCGCTCTAAGCTCGCAGTGGCCTCGTCACTCAGGAACCTCACGCCCGTGGTCCAGTCCCCGCCCAGAGCCCTGCTGTCACCGCGCCTTGGAGGGCCACCCGCACAGAAGCCCTTGCAGCAGTGCCAGTGTGTCCATCTGCACTGAGCACCATGGTGCTGGCCGGCAGCCCACGAAGGCAGTGACAGCCCCAGCACTGAGAGGGACGAAGTTCAGTGAAAGGAAGACACGTTATTTGCAAAGAGGGAAGGAAGGGGGAGAAGGAGGTGACGGGCAGGTACCCCGCCAAGAAGGAATCGGGCGAGGGCTCTGGAGAGAGGCCCTTTGTCCCTAGCAGCTTTCCTAGGCGTGAGCAGCCACGGAACTTGCCGTAACCAGTGGCTGCCAGCACCTCTGCTGAAGTCTGTGTGTGGCCTCTCTCTGCCAGTTTCCTTGTCCTGGACCAACCTTTTCAGGCCTTTTCATTGGGTGGGCGGCTGTTTGCCAAGGAGGTGCCTCATTCACGATTAGCTTAGAGTTGGTGGAGAGTCTGCTGGGCTGTGTAACAGGCCCAGAGCAGGTGACAGAAGACAGTGGCCCTAGAGTGAGCGCGCGTGGGTGTGGGGTGCATGGCGGGCGTCCAGGGCCTTGGCCAGCCCCCCGCTGGGCTCTGGGGGTGGGCAGTGGAGCCTTTGTGCCCCGGCTCCTCCCTCTGCCCCGCCTGCCGGCTCTTTCTCCGGCCCCTGGCGCAGGTGCCCAGGCCATTGGTGCCCTTCTCTACCTGGTCTCCCTCTTTCTCTGCCCTCTGTCCCTGACTTGCTTCCCAGGGGGATCTGGTGAAGTTGGCTCCTGACTCCCTCGAGACCTCAGGAGGTCCCCTCGTTCTGTCTACAGACCCTGCGTCCACGCTCCTCCCCCCTCCCCCTGGCAGCTGTCCAGGACCTGCGAGTCCCCCCGGGGCTTGGGCCAGCCCTGGAGTCCCTTCTCTCGCTTCTGGGGGCAAGAGACAAGGGCAAGACCCACCCCATGGCACCCGCCCACCTTCTCCCCGGGCTTCTCCCACACAGCTCCCAAGGAGGGCACTCCAGCCCCAGAGGACCCCGAGCCCCCCGAGGCCCCACGCCTAGGGCTGCTGGCCGTGACCGAAGCGACGCCAGACTCCCTACGCCTCTCATGGAGCGTGGCACGGGGCCTCTTCGACTCCTTCGTGGTCCAGTACGAAGACACAAACGGGCAGCCGCAGGCCTTGCTGGTGGACGGCGATCAGAACAGAGTCCTCATCTCTGGCCTGGAGCCCGGCACCCCCTACAAGTTCTTCCTCTATGGTCTGCATGGAGGGAAGCGCCAGGGGCCCATCTCCGCAGAGGGCACCACAGGTACCAGGCCCACCTGTCAGCTCTGGGCTTGGGAAGGCAGAAGAGGGAGGTGAGCAGAGGGCCACCAGAGCATGGGGAGGGCCCGGGTAGAGGGCATCATGGCCCCACGGGCCACTGTGATCCCGTCCTCCCTCACTGGCTAGGGGATGTCGGGCCAGGCTGGGGCCCCCAAGCTGCACGTTCTGCTCCACGCAGGACCTCCGCCTGCGGGTCAGAGCCCGGGGGACCCGGGGCCGCGCCTGTCGCAGCTGTCGGTGACTGACGTGACCACCAGCTCCCTGAGACTCAACTGGGAGGCCCCGCCCGGCGCCTTTGATTCCTTCTTGCTCCGGTTTGGGGTGCCACCGCCGGGCACCCCGGAGCCGCACCAGCGTCCTCCACTGCAGCGTGAGCTAATGGTGCCGGGCGTGAAGCGCTGGGCCGTGCTGCGCGACCTGCGTCCCGGTACCTTGTACAGCCTGACTCTGTATGGGCTACGTGGGCCTCACAAGGCCGACAGCATCCAAGGCACTGCCCGGACCCTGAGCCCAGGTAAGGCCTGTGCGGGGACACGCTGTGCCTTGATGTCTCGCGGGGGGACCTGGGGGGCTCGGAGAAGTGTGCAGAGCGGCTCCCGCCCCCATGAGAAGAAGGGGTGCTGGGCGCTTCTGGCACGGAGGGCAGGCCCAGCGGGCAGCAGCCTCCCAGCCCCCACACCCACCACCGTTCCTTGCCCCGGTGCCCAGTTCTGGAGAGCCCCCGGGACCTCCAGTTTAGCGACGTCCAGGAGCGGTCAGCCAAGGTCAGCTGGACACCACCGCCGTCTCGGGTGGACAGCTTCAAAGTTTCCTACCAACTGGCAGATGGAGGTGACACCCTGAGCCCCGCCCTCCGCTCGTCTCTCGCACCTGCCCACTGCCCGCCCCGCAGTGCCGCTGGGTTCGGGGTGACCTCCCAGGCCTGCCTCTTCCAGGGGAACCGCTGAGTTCGCAGGTGGAGGGCAGGGCCCAGACCCACGGTCTGCAGGGGCTGATCCCCGGCGCTCGCTACGAGGTGACCGTGGTCTCCGTGCGAGGCTTCGAGGAGAGTGAGCCCCTCACGGGCTTTCTCACCACGAGTAAGAGGGTCGGGCGGGAGGAGGAGGGGGCCGAGGCAGGGCGCGGGCCGCTCTGAGGCTGCTCCTCCCCCAGTTCCTGACGGCCCCACCCGGCTGCGGGCACTGAACCTGACCGGTGGCTCAGCTCTGCTGCACTGGACGCCCCCCCGGAACCCCGTGGACAAGTACAACGTCCGAGTCACAGCCCCCGGGGGTGAGCGGGGCAAGGCCCTCCGCCAGAGGGGACTTGGTCAGGGTGGGGAGCGGGGCGAGAGGGGCTGACGCCACCTCTGGGCGCAGCCCCGTCCCTGCAGGGCTCGGCCCCAGGCAGCGCCGTCGACTACCCGCTGCACAGCTTGCGGCTGCACACCAACTACACCGCCACCGTGCGCGGCCTCCGGGGCCCCAACCTCACCTCCCCGGCCAGCATCACCTTCACCACAGGTGAGCTGGGGTGTGGGGTGGGAGGGTGTACGACGGAGCCAGGCCTTATCCAGTCTCTGCCCACCTCCCCTCCCAGGGCTGCAGGCCCCCCAGGACTTTGAGGCGAAGGACGTGACTCCCCGCACGGCCCTGCTCACCTGGACGGAGCCCCAGGTCCCTCCCACAGGCTACCTGCTCAGTTTCAGCACTCCTGACGGACAGACCCAGGTGCCCAGCTTGACGCAGGCTCTGCCTCGGACCCTCCCGATGCCGCTGCCGCCCCTGACCTGCCCTTCGCCCCCCCACAGGAGATCTTGCTCCCGGCCGGGGTCACCGCGCACCGGCTGATCGGCCTCTTCCCGTCCACACCCTACAGCGCCCGGCTCCAGGCCGTGTGGGGGGCGAGCCTCACACCACCCTTGGCCACCTCCTTTATCACCGGTACCAGCTGGGCCTGGGCAGGGGCGTGGGCCGCGGACTGCACAGCGGGGGAGAAACTGGTGCCCCCCTTCCTCCCGCAGGAGGCCTGCGGATCCCCTTCCCGAGGGACTGCGGGGAGGAGATGCAGAACGGCGCCGGCAGCTCCCGGGCCACGACCATCTTCCTCAACGGCAACCGCGAGCGGCCCCTGGATGTGTTTTGTGACATGGAGACCGATGGGGGCGGCTGGCTGGTGGGTGGCACCACAAGCGCGGGCACCACGCGGGCCGGAGCAGGAGACTGACACTCTGCCTGCTCCTCAGGTGTTCCAGCGCCGTGTGGATGGACAGACGGACTTCTGGAGGGACTGGGAGGACTACGCCCACGGCTTTGGCAACATCTCTGGGGAGTTCTGGCTGGGTCAGTGGCTCACCAGGTTGGGGAGTCAGGGAGGGGCTGGGACCCGGGACAGCAGAAACCCAATGAGTGCCACCACCGCCAGGCAACGAGGCCCTGCACAGCCTGACACAGGCCGGTGACTACTCCATGCGTGTGGACCTCCGGGCCGGGGACGAGGCCGTGTTCGCCCAGTATGACTCTTTCCGGGTCGACTCTGCCGCCCAGTACTACCGCCTGCACCTGGAAGGCTTCCACGGAACTGCAGGTAAGGGCACCGCTGCGCCCCGGGGGGCGAGGGAGGGCACCCCTCACTCCTCTGCACCCTGCCCAGGGGACTCCATGAGCTACCACAGCGGCAGTGTCTTCTCCGCCCGCGACCGAGACCCCAACAATCTGCTCATCTCCTGCGCCGTCTCCTACCGCGGGGCCTGGTGGTACCGGAACTGTCACTATGCCAACCTCAACGGGCTGTACGGCAGCACGGTGGACCACCAGGTGAGGACCCCCCGTGTGGCAGCAGGGACTGACCACCTAGGCACGGAGCTGTGGTTTATTGGGCTGAGGCTGGGCTCTGTGTGGCTGCGGGAGGGACACAGGGCAGAAGGGACTGGGGCCACGGCAGCCCGCGGCTCTGACCCTCGGCACCCTCTCCCAGGGCGTGAGCTGGTACCACTGGAAGGGCTTTGACTTCTCGGTGCCCTTCACGGAAATGAAGCTGAGGCCGAGAAGCTACCGGCCCCCTGCCAGGGGCCGCTGAGCCGCCCCTGCCTGGCACCCAGGACGACGTCGAGCACTGAGGGTCACCCAGAGGAGCTCCAGGAAGGCTTCTCTGCCTGCGACCTCACAGCACCATGTTTACAGGGGGGAGGGGCTTGTATGGGAGCAATAAAGGAGAAACTGAGGCACGCGGCTGGCTTTGGTTCTCGGGGTCACTGGCACTGGCCCGGGCGCGGGGCGCGGGGCCGCAGCCGCACCTGAAAAGGCTGGATCTGGAGGTTGGTGCCGCTGTAGGGCCGAGGCTGCAGGGAGGGCAGGGCGCCCTCCAGCGGCAGCAGCGTGAAGGCCTGGAGCAGGCGGCTCAGCACCACGAAGAGCTCCAGGCGCGCGAGCGGCTCGCCCACGCACACGCGCGCCCCGCAGCCGAAGGCCAGCTCGCGGGGGCTCTCGCCCGGCTGCAGGAAGCGGTCTGCGGGCGGCAGAGGAGACAAGGGCTGTCGGCGTCCACAGGACGGGCCGCCTCCCCCGCACGCCCGCCCGGCTCCCCGCCTACCGGGCCGGAACTCGTGCGGCCGTTCCCACACGGTCTCGTCCAGGTTGGCCCCTTGGATGTTGGGGATGATGACCGTGTCCCTGGGGATGTCGTAGCCGGAGACCCTAGGGAGCCGCGGTGAGAGGCTGTCCGGCCGCCAGGCCTCCCTCGCACCGGTCCACATTCACCTGCAGGGCCGGGTGGTGCGGCGGGGCAGTGCCAAGGGCCCACACTCACCTGCTGGGCCGGGTGGTGCGGTGGGGCAGTGCCAAGGGCACCACGGGCCGCAGGCGCAACACCTCCGCGATGGTGGCGTTGAGCAAGGGCAGCCGCAGGCGGTCTTTGAACGAGAGCCAGGAGGTGGGGGATTCGGGGCCCAGCTCGAGGTCCAGCTCCTCCTGGAGGCGGCGCTGAATCTAGAATGAGGGACCAGCTGTGCCACCACAGCCTCCGCCTGAGCCCAGCAGCGCCGGCCAGGCGGCAGGGAACCCCGAGCGCACCTCAGGGTGGTGCAGCAGGAAGGCCACAGCCCAGGACAGGGTGGTGGCCGTGGTCTCCGTGCCGCCGATGAAGAGGTCCACCACAGACATGTGCACGTGTCCCTCCCGGAGCTCTCCGGAGCCGCGGTGCCCGGGCTGCTCCACGCCCTGGAGCATGTAGTCCAGCAGGTCCCTCCACTGCCCGGCCACCAAGCTGTCCTGCGAGGGGAGGGGCGGTAGGGCACAGGTGCCCGCCAGCAGCCTCACGCTCCGGCCGCGGGGCCCAGGGACCCGGTCCAGCCCAGCCTCACCTTGTGCCGCCGCAGCTGCTGCTCCACGATGCGGTCCCTGGCCTCCACCAGCCGCTTCAGCCTCCAGATGCCTGGGTTGGGGAAGAACTGGGGGGAGGCAGGGTGAGCGCTGCGGGCGGCTGCTCCCCCGCGCCCCCCACCCCGCTCCGGGGACACAGCTCACCCTGAGGAAGGGAACCATGTCCAGAATCTGGATGGACCAGTGGTCCCAGGCATTCATCAAGTCCTGGACGCAGCTGTGAACGCTCTGCACCAAGGTGTGGCTCTGCCGGAATTGGGGGGCTTTAGTGCACGGGAGGGCTGGGAGGGCTGGGGAGCCAGCCACACGCCCACCTTGCTTCCGAAGATGAGGCAGCAGATGATGCTGCAGGTGAGGAGTGAGAACTCCTTGTGGATGTCCACGGGCGTGCCGGCCTGGGCTCCCAGGCGCTGTGGGGAAGGAGCAGGGGGTCGCGGGCTGGGGACGGGCACTGCGGGGAGGGGAGGCTGACCGCGGGGGCCTGGCCTCACCTCGCAAAGTTCCTGGGTCGCCTGCTGCACCCAGAGCTCCATGGAGTTGCGGGCACCCAGCAGGAGGGCTGAGCGGGTAAGCTTCTTGTGTGCCTTCCACAGCAGGGAGTAGTCCCCCAGCGACAGGTCCGGGTGGCCCTGACACACCAGCTCGCCTGTCGGGGATCACGGGCATGGAGGTCTGATCGTGGCCCCTGCAGCCCTTCCCTTGCCCAGAGGCACCCCATCTTACAGGACAGCAGGGAGGGTCTGCCGGCAAAGTCCACCGACTTCCGGAGCATGGCCTCCTCGATGGAGTGCTGGGAGTTCAGCACCACCACCTCTGCGGGAGAAGCGAGCCATCACGGCGGGGCTCCAGCTCTGGGCGCAGGGGGGAAGGGGTGCTCACCTCTCAGCCCGTAGTGCAGCCTGTAGACGGGCCCCAGCTTCCGGGTGAGGCCCAGCAGGTGAAGGGGGAGGTTGGGCTGTAGGGGGTGCAGGAAGCCAGGAGCCAGGGGCGGGAGGTGCAGGCTGCAGAGCCTCCACTGGCCCCACAGCAGGCGGGTGCCCACCAGCAGTGCCAGCAGCAGCAGCAGCCACACGGACGTCATGGCGGAGGGGCCACCCGAAGGCCCTGTGAGGCCACTTATATCTCGAGCCGGCCATCCATCTCGCGGCCTGGGCTGTCTCAGGCCTCCTTGATCTCTCCTCTCCGGCTCCATCCCACACCCACAGCACGGACCCAAGGCAGCACCAGCCATACTGGCCTTGGGAGGCTCACATTTCAAAGAGCAGCCATCCATCAAGGAAGAGGGGCAGAAATGGACCCGGCCTCCTCCCGCGGTCAGAACCAGGATCAAGGCCCAGTTCCTGCAGCCAGCGTGTCCACTCAGGGCTGAGCCCTTGCCTCCACACCCACTTGAGGAAAGCTTGCCGGTATGAGTTGTCCCTACCAGAAAACTGGCAGTGTCTGCCTAGGAGCCCTCCGGGGCTGCCCACAGACCCAGCTGAGGCAGCAGGGAATGGAGTGGGCTTTACTCTGTGAGAGCCGGGTGGTTTACCAGGAGCCTGGCAGCAGGCTTCCATTAGCAGGTGCGCCCTGCACGTACGCGGCTCCGTGGTGCCTGACCACCATGCGGCACACAGAAACTATCACCGGCCCCTTTGCAGATGAAAGCCCAAGGTGAGAGGCCAGGTGGAAGGTCATCCAGGAGTACAGCACCCAGGGATGCCAAGTGTAAAGGCGCATCCACCTCACTGGAGGGGTCTGGGCTGGGCGAGGGGGTGCCTAGTGGGGGTGGGCTGCAATAAAAGCCTTTGCCAAGCTGTCCGTGTGCTTCCCTGACCGAGAGCAGGCGCCGCTGCTACCCTGGTTCTGGGGCGGGCGCCAGGTTTGGCTGCCTTGGCTCAGAGCCTCAGGCCTGGCAGCAGGCTTCCATTAGCAGGTGCGCCCTGCACGTACGCGGCTCCGTGGTGCCTGACCACCATGCGGCACACAGGGGGGCCGTCCCAGCACTGGTCCAGTGGCAGCAGAGCCAGGATTCTAACCGCTGCAGAGTCTGTACCCTTAGGCCACAAGGGGACCTGTCTGGTGGTGAGAGAGGGGCCGACCTGAGGTGGCTGGTGAGGGGGGCAAGAATTCTTGCGTGAGGCAGGCGTGAACACTGCGATCCTGGCATGCAGGAGGCTGAGGCTAGAGAGGCCCCGTGAGTTCAAGGCCAGCCTGGCCTACGTAGCAAGGCCCCGACTGAAAACAGAAGAAAGGTGTCGTGTGACGTCAGGGGCAGCTCACAGGACGTCAGACGGGGCAGCAGAGGAGCGGCCTGCACACGGGCAGGACGGAAGGGCCCAGCAGGGAGCAGTTTCCCCTCCTCCCCGCCTCTCCCAGCATCAAGCTGCCCACGCTTCCCGACCAGGAAGGACGGGGCTGCCCTCCGGCTCCGGGCCCACATGGGCCACTGGGCACAGGGCCGGTGCTCAGTACGTGCCCCGAGCCCAGGAGGCAGCCCGCTAGCTGTGGTCACTCAGGCAGCTGACAGCTGCAGCCTCGGCTGGCGCAGGCCCAGCCCTGCACTGAAGCTGCGGGCAGCAGGGGCCGCGGGAAGCAGCCGTGAAGGGCTTGGGGAAGGGGCAGGGTTGGGGCTGCGCCCCAACAGTCTGCCCACGGCTCTGTACACAGACCCAGTGCCAGGGGCCTCTCCCTGCAGAGCTTCGCCCAGAGTCCAGGCCGTGCCGCTGGAAGCGAGTTAAGACCCGCTATGCCACTATGTCTGGACATGTCGATGCAGGGCCCAGCAGAAGAGGTCTGGGCTCAGTCTGGACACACAGCCAGCCCTGAGCAGGAAAACCTGGGGTACAGCTTCTGGGGCTGGACAGTGGCAGCTGCCATCCTCATGGGTGGCCCCAGGCCCAGACAGGTAGACCCTGGGCCTGCGCTCTGGGGATCAGTTTGTGGCCCTACACTGACCGGCTCTGCAGCAGGAGGCCACAGGAAGTGCTGAAAACTCTCGCTACTGGAAAGGTCAGACCGGCTCCAGGTTGCCAAGGAGACGGGCTCAGAGAGGCCTGCAAGGCCAGTGTACCCTCCGTGAGGTGACTGTGTTGAGCAGGCGGTGACCTTCCAAGCTCAACTTCGAGTCCCCTCCTCCGAGTCTTCCTGCCTCTCAGGTCCCCTTCACTACTTAGGGGCCCTCAGGGCCTCGCAGCTCCGGCCACTGCCCTGGGGGCCGCAGCGGTGTCCTGGTGCTGCCACGGGACAGGCAGCAGGTCCACCAGCTCCTGCTGCTGGGCCGTCCCAGCACTGGTCCAGGGTCTCAGAAGCTTTCTAAACCCCTGGAAGGGTCTCCAGGTCTCCCCTCAGGACTCCACGGCTGCCAGCTGAGTGGGGAAGCTGGGCAGGCTGGGTGGGAGGCCTGGCCCGGTGGGGCCGCACCGCTCAGCCTCAGCCTGCTTAGCACGCGTGTCCGCAGGTGTCAGACCGGGCTTGCTTGACTCCGGCAGTTACCTGACACCACTGAAAACAGGACCCAGTGCTGACAGCTCTCAGCAGGCTGGGACGTGGCGAATCTCAGGGGGCCAGCACTGCTGGTGCTACCATGAGGCTGGGCACACACACGTGTGTGATGCGTGTGCATGCGTGCGTGTGAGCACACATGCACAGGAGCTGATGTGTGAGCTGAGAATGACCTTGCCAAGGCCATGTGACCTTGGGCGGCCTCGGGCTTCCGGTGCGGGCCGTTGGCCCCAGGGGTGGCCCTGCGATCGACAAGCCCTTGAGAGCCGCTGGACAGAGCTGGACAGCCGAGGCCTGAGGCTCTGAGCCAAGGCAGCCAAACCTGGCGCCCGCCCCAGAACCAGGGTAGCAGCGGCGCCTGCTCTCGGTCAGGGAAGCACACGGACAGCTTGGCAAAGGCTTTTATTGCAGCCCACCCCCACTAGGCACTCCCTCGCCCAGCCCAGACCCCTCCAGTGAGGTGGATGCGCCTTTACACTTGGCATCCCTGGGTGCTGTACTCCTGGATGAAGTCGCTGAGCTGGGCGCAGGCTGCGCGCTGGCGGGTGCTCCGGCACAGCCGCTCCGAGGGCATCTCCTCAATCCAGGTGTTAGAGTCCAGGAGGTACTGCGGGCTGCAGGGGACGCAGGCTCTCAGGGCCGGGGCCAGGCGCAGGGGCAGAGGGCAGGACCAGCCGGCTCCGAGGCACGGGGCACTCACTCTCCCTTGAGGTCGTAGGTGGCCCCGTCCGAGCCCATGACCAGGTACTCCCTGCTGGGCTCCAAGCGAAGGCGGCAGGAGTCTCGCGACAGGAAGTTGCGGGTCTGACCGGCAGTGACCTTGGCGTCCTTGGCTGGGGGTAGGAAGTGGAGGTGTCATGGCCGTGGCCGAGCCCCCACCCAGGCCCCGCCCCGGCCCACACCCGCCCCATCCCTACTGAAGTGTAACACGCGGGTGATCTTGGTCTCAAAGAGGCGGAAGGCGGCTCTACTGTCTTCCCGGAGGACCCGGACCTGGAAGCCTGGGGGGCGAGGGAGGCAGGAGCCGGTGAGCGTGGAGGCTGCACCGGGCGCCTGGGAGCCGCGGCACGGGCCCAGCTCACCGTACTCCACGCGGGGGTGGTAGCAGGCAAACTTCATCCGGTAGCCGTCCTCATCCTGCAGCCCCCGCTCCAGGGCACGGCGCTGTCGTGGGCACTTCCCTGTGGGGGGCAGGGTGAGCCCACGGGCACCAGCCCCGCTGGCCCGTGCCCACCAGCACAGCACTCACCCTCCGCACACTGGCAGACGTCACCAGAGCACAAGGTGGACAGGAGCTTGCTCTTACTGGGCGCCCCGTAGAACACAGAACACCTGCGCTCTGAGGAGGGCAGCGCGTCAGGCCTGGCCCTGGAGCCCGCGCCCGGCGCCTCCCCCCAGGGCGCCCAGCACTCACCAGGGTTGTAGTAGTCATACACCACGGCACTGGCCGGCTGCACCAGCCCCACCGCCACCTCCTGCACAGCTCCGAAGCCCACGCACTCCCGGGAGGTGGGCACCTGTACCAGCAGGGGGTCAGGGATGCTGACCTTCCCTCCGGTGGCCTTCACATTCTGCCAAGTTCCTGCCAGCAGAGCTCCAAAGTCCATGCCCAAGGCCTCCGATGACTTCACTCCCAGAGGGCGGCCTCGCCCCGGCCTCTGCCGCCACGGGACCAGGTCGGGGGCTCCTCCGCACCCTTCCTACCTGCCATCTCTTCCACACCCTGCCTGCCCCAGAGGAGCCTGCCCGCTCTGCCTGCCTCCCTGCCCGGGGGCCCTCACCAGCCCTCCAGGCTCCAGCCCTGGCTGAGCTCTCGGCCCCCATCCGGAGTCCTCTCAGCGCTGCCCTGGAGCCTTGTGCCGGCCCAGCCGGAGCCTGCGCTGTCTGCTTGGATCCAGGGCTTCTGCCCGCTCATGCTGGGCCTTGCCGGGTCACGCGCCCACAGGAACCTCCTCACACAGATGCCATGACCGCAGTGCCACCAGTGCCCCTCACGTCACCCGCCCCACTCACCGAGTCGAAGTAAAGCAGGACATGGGGCCCCTCGGTCTCAAAGTGGCTCACATAGCGGTCAGCGAGGGAGGTAAGCTGCAGGGCAGAGAGCCAGCGTGGGCCAGGGCCCCGGCCTAGCACAGCGCCACAGAGCAGCTGGCCTCCGCGGGCCCCCCCGGGCTCCTGCGGGAGACGGGGCCCCCGGGCGGCTGAGCGTACCTTCTCCAGGTCAGATCGCAGGGCACTGAACCCACTCAGGAGGGTCACGTCTGCGATGGCCATGCCAGCCAGGTCCACCTGGCCCTGCCGCCTGTGGAGACATACGACCTGTCCAGGCCCTACGAGCGGCCCAGGCCCGCGCCCGCCCCCCGCCCGGCATGGCACCCACCAGATGCACACGGTGTACTGCACTCTGGACTCCTGCTCCTCGGCCACCTTGGGCGCCTCCCTCCTGCGGCGGTTCCTCCGGCCCTCAAATAGCCGCAGGGGCGTCACAGGCTGCGAGTAGGCGCCTGGGTCGTCCCC
>PVIR01037093.1:0-15369 GCA_004026965.1 Petromus typicus | reverse complement strand
GCAGGGTATGGTGGGCACGGGAGACTGGCCTGCCCTGCGGAGACCAGAAACAGAGGAGTTCGTCGGGGTGGGGCAGCTGAAGGCTACGAGGCTGGGAGCCACTGCCCATTGCTCTGCCTGGACTTGGCCAGAGGTGCAGACATTACTGTAGGGGCAGAGGGAAGGAGGGAGAGAGAATAGGGGGAAGAGGAGATGGAAAAGGAAGAGAGGAGGAAAGGGAGGGAGAAAGGAGTGAAAAAAGGGAAGAACAGGGCGAGGCTGAGGAAGAAGTTGAGGAAGGGGAGTCTGTGGAAGAAAAAAGAGGAGAGGAAAGGGGGAAGAAGAAGGAGAAGGAAGAAAGAAGGCAGAGGAGAAGGCACGCCGCACATGACCTGCCCCCAAGGGCCATCTTCTGATCGAAGTTGGAACCATCCAACCCCTCGAAGCTCGGGCAGTTTGGGGTGAAGTGGGGGAACACAAAGGAGGAAAGATCCGCAAGACTGTCTAGCCGAGTCCACTTCACACCTTTTTTCTACCACACTGGAGCAGTTCAAGAAAATTGGCACAAATAAATGGAGATTGCTCTGCACTGAAATGCTTGATCGCGAGAGTGAGGGATAATTCTCCTCGGTTAAGAGCTGTTGATAGGGAGGTCAGCCAGGAGGATGGAGCGGTGGATCTCAGGGTGATCTTCAGGCTCCGGGCCTTTCTTCTCCACGTGGCACCCCGCTCTTCCTGCGGGCGAAGCCGTTACGCCCTCCCGCCCTCCATGGAGATCATCATTTCAGCACCAACAGCCCCGCTAGGCTCAATTTTTATTGATTCAGATCAGAACCACACACTGAATCTTGTTTCTCAGATAGTTTTTGAAACAAATGGAAAATTTTTTTAGAAGTCTCCTTTCCAATTAATTCCTCTGCTAATTAGTTTTAAGTTTAATTGATTTCAAGACTCATTTTGAGGCACTTAACACTGGCAGGCAGCCTCTTTCCTTCCAGCTCCTTCAGTGAACTCATCCAATTAAAAACACATTCTCATGTCTTTGTGGGAAGGAATGGGCGCCATTTTGTTTTTTAAAAGCTCTAGACCTTAACGGCTGTATCACCTTCTACCAGGAGCAGCCTGGCTCGTGTCAGTTCTTGTTCTTTGTCTTGCTGGATGACAGGCCTAGAACCAGAGCTCTGTCTCCCTGGGATCATCCAACAGAACTTTTATCTTCCATTTATGTCTACGTGTCACAACCCAAGAGCTCACCTGACCTACTGAGGGCACACCACCCTCCAGAGAAGGAATATTCCTTCATTCAAGAATTCGACCCTTCCACGCATTTCCACTGAGAGATGCTAAAAATATCATCCAAACCTGCACCGTCTAAGCAGAAACCATGACTGGCCGCTGAGACCGTGAGCTAGGGCCGGTCCACACGGAGATGTGCTGGGACCGCAAGACACACATCTGCTGTGCAAGACAAACAGTGCAGAAAAGTACTGCGTCTCAGCAGCGTGGCTATGCTGTGTGTTCATATATATATATATATATATATATATATATATATATACACATACACATATATAACTTCATCTGTTTCTCTTTACTTTTTAGCGTGGATGCTAGAACGTTTTAGATTATGTTTCCTCCGCACAGTGCTTGTCTAGATGTCGCGTCCGTCTCGACCAGCAAGAAAGACACGGCCCGGAACTCTTCTTCAAGCGGTTTACTCAGGAACGCTTTACAGCATAACGGAGTCTCTCTCTCCCCAGCCCGCAGCGCCTTACACGCATCTCTTCCGCCAATCAGGGGATCAGGTGTCGTGGCCCACCACTGGTCCGCGCAGCAACCAAACTATGCTCGAGTCAGCCTAGTACCCCGCGAGGAGTCCTGGGGCAGAGGGAGCGCGCCATCAGGAGGAAAGAGAACGGAAGCCGGCGGCATCTTTTAGGTGTGGCACCAGCGCGGCTCTCCACATCTAGATATTGGAGACAAAATAGAAAGAAAAAACAGAAGAAACAACAATATCTTTGTGCAATTTCTGTTCTAATGGAGAGAATATGGACCTTAAAAAATAAGAAATCCAGTATAAGGTACACTGGTCTTGACAAGTTGTATGGGGGGAGGTAAGCCTGGGATGAAACTAAAGAACAGGAGAGGAGAAGCATATAATTTAAAAAGGGGTTGGGAAAGTGTCATAAAACTTAGACACTTTGGGAAGAGGAGGAGAGTTTGGGAGGCACAGTTCACGTGGTTCCCCCTAAATCAGGACTCCTGTGCTGACGACAGTCCTCCCAGTTAGTGAAAAATACGATCTTTCACGGTTTTTTTTAGTTTATGTAGATGAGCCTTTGGGTGGAGGTCGCTCGAAGACACACACACACACACGCACACACATGCACACGTACACACGCGCACACACACACACCTGTTCCACCCCTCTTCAAAACCCGCCTCATCTTCAGGTGACCCGGAGGCCAACGGCGGTCACAGGCTGCCGCCCCCCGGCAGGGCTCCTCCTGAGCGGCCCCGCCCCAGAGTCTCCCGTGGCTTCTGGCTTGTTACCGGGGCTGCTGACAGGAGCAGTGCTGGGCAGTGGCCAAACAGTTCACACCAGGGAGCAGGAGCAGCAGGCTGTTGGAAACACTCCTGACCATGGCGTCGCTGCAGCTTCCTGGTCTGACGGCTTCGGGGAGCTCTTCCTGGACTACACAGCCTCTTGTCACTGTACCGCACGATGCTGTGGGACCCTCACATGTCATTGGTCACTAATTGAACCATAATTGCGTGGACAATTGTTGTCCTTCAGAGATCAAAACGAGGTTGTCCTGGGTGGTTGGGATCCGCAGTGGGGGAGGGCAACAGGAGACTCAGGTTTGTTTCAAACCCTGTGTTTCTTGGCTTTTAGAAACTCCATACTGGGCCAGGGGTTTAGCTCAGTGGTTCTGGCACCTGCCTTGCAAGCACAAGGGCCCAGGTTCGATCTCTAGTAACCACGTACAACAATGCTGGGTGTGGAGATTCATGCCCACCAGCAGTCAGAACCACATACCACAGTGCCGGGTGTGGTGGTCACACCTGTAATCCCAGCACTCGGGAGGCAGAGGCAGGAGGATTGCTGTGAGTTCAAGGCTGAACTCAGGGCTAGTCTGAACTACAAAAATGAGACCCTGTCTAAAAAAAAAAAAAAAAAAAACCAAAAATACTCCCTACTGGTCTGGGTGTGGCTGCACACACATGAAATCCCAGCTCTCCGGGAGGCTGAGGCAGGAGAATGGCAACCTCAAACCCATCCTGGGCAACTTATTGAAACTCTGTCTCTAAAAATGAAAAAGAACTTGGGATGTAACTCAGTGCAAGGGCTCCAGGTTTAGGCCCCAGTACCTCAAAAAAAAAAAATCCCTGTGGTGTTTTATTTGGAGAAAAGGTGGACTCTTAGACAGAATGTAAATTAAAACAGTGACACCCCTTCCTCAAGGGCTGCTCAGAGGCTCCTGCTGACATTCGAAGTCCTGGTCCTCTCAGTGGGTCCTGGCCCTGCGGCGCCTACCGCCGGGCTGACTTGTGTGACTCCCAGCGATGGGCACTGCATTGCCTTCAGGGGCTTCCTGCCTCCGATTCTGCACAGCAGGTCGGGGAGGAAGCACTTTGGCTTTCTGCGGGGTGACCAGATCGGGCTCACAGAGCAGGGCTCCCAGGGAGTGGCCCACGGACATGGCATGAGGCCCGGATGGCTCAGACACTTCCGCACCTTCGCTGGCACCATGCAGGTGACAGCAGAGAGTGGCCCTGGGAAAGGGGGTGGGTGGCAGCAGACCCTCCAACCTGGCCAGGCTTCCCTCTGTGGGAGATTGTAATACCGATTGTGTCCACAGCACGAGCCACCAACAGTTAAGCCCACACATAGCTCCTTTACAAAAATAAATAAGTCTGGCCAAAGCCTATACCTGCCAAGGTCAAAATAATTCACACCCCAATTCCATTCCCACAATTAAAACTTTCCTAACTAAAAAATAATGTCCAAATGACAACCACATATTTTGTGTATTCTGTTCCTAATTCAAAAATGCTCTGTCCTGTCCTTTATGATCCTGTCCTGCCTTAGTTTCTATAGAAACCACACTACTGCATCTTCTCTCATTATCGCACCCTTGCACACAGCTTACATGGACCCCATTAACTACTAATGAACATCAGAGGCGTAAACTACCCGGTGCCTTCACTAATGAGAGCAGCTTGGCCAGTCTGGCTCCCTGGTCGCCGTGTCTCCTGGCCCTTCCTTTTAGGTTTGTTTGGTTTGTTCTCCAGCTTGCGTATATCATACACTAGACAAAAAACAAAGCTTGCTACAGAAGTTTCCAGTGGCATGTCAAAAGCTCCCACGCCCTCGCCCTGAGGGAGGCGGCACCTCTCTGCTGGCCATCGGGGGAGGAGCCTCCAGGCCCGGCCGGAGCGGGCTAAATGCTATGGCGACCACGTGCCTGGGCTGGAGATGTGGCTTCTTCACAGTGTCCTGGGCAAACGGGAAGAGGTGCCAACCAGCCAGATGGCATCATCCGCGGGCACTGGGGTGAGCCACGGAGGGTCCACTGTCACACTCTGTGCCATGCATCTCTTAGAGCCCAACTGAATCAGTTCAACTGAGGTGCAGGGTCCATCTGAGGGCTGGGAGAAAGCAGGGAGCCGAGCTGGCGACCTGTGTCCAGTTACTCTAGATAGCACGGCGGGCCCTGTCCCAGGGTGACCACCAAGGGGTGGCCAGTCGGAGCCCCGGCTGCTTGCGGGGCTGTATTGCACTACAGTAAAGTGCCCACGAGATAGTCCCTTCAGGAAAAGGGTGTGGTGGACATCTTTTCTTCTTGCTTGTTCAGTACTTCTTCCTCCCTTATATTTGGGATATCTGCTTCCTGTGAAATTTCCCTGTCACATTCAAAATGACTTGGGGAGGGAGCTGTTATGCAGGGTGTGCACAAAGGCCCCCGCGTTGTATGAGCTTAGATTTCTACAAACCTTGTCCAAAGGGCTGTGCAGCACACAACCTGAACCACTGTACCAGCAGTCCAGGCATGCCACCCCACTGGACAAATCAGACTTCTTTCTCAGAAATGCAAATCTTGGGCAGAATGCTGCAGTGTAGGAACGGTTGGATTAGAATCTTCCCAGCGGAGCACTGTGCTGGTCCCCAGCCCTCCCACCCTGAATCTTCACATCTGAATTTGAATATGTAAGCCATCTTAGTATCCTTCAGTTAGGCATCTGTTTCTTCGGCCAGAGTTTGTTCTGTAACTCATAACTGTGGAATTCTGACAACTCTTGAATATTTGTGAAATTATTCCAGATGCATAAAAAGTTATGTGTGTGAATATCTATATCTATATATCTATATATATAATATATGATGCCTTTCATATTTCCATCATATATTGCATGTTATATATTTACCTGTACTGTGATGTGTGTGTGTGTGTGTGTGTGTGTGTGTTTGTGTGCCACACCAATAAAAACAACAGTCCTCCAGAGACTCGGGTTATAGATTTTCAGTTTTTCTTTGCTTATTTGTATCTTCTAAAGTTTCTACAATAAGTCTGGGCTACTTTCGTGCAAGAAAAGGTATAAAAAGTAAAGAATGCCTTTGGCTCACAGGTGGCCGGAATCGCAGACGTCCGAGCCAAGGCCCCATTAGAGCATTACAAAGAGCACTTGCGTTTTCCTGGAAGCTGCTGTACATGGCAGAATTTCCCGATGCCCTTGGCAGGCGCTCAGAGGTGTCAGGGCCTTTACTTGCCTCTGGCTCCTGAGACGAAGAACAAGGTTCTCGCCATCATTACTCCTTTCTGAATTCCTCGGCTTCAGCCAGAAGAGAGTAGGAGGCTGGGTGACCACATGCTTCTCTCCCCACGCTGGGAACCTGGGAGGAAGGGCGGGGTGAGGACCGGGGCTGAGCCCCAGCTAAGCCAGCGCCCCAGGGAGCTTCTGGCCCAGAGACAGAGGCAGCTGCAGGGTGCTTTGGTTGTGGGTCTTCAGTCTGGCCAATGTTCTGTGCGCGCAGGCGCTCGACGCCTGACCCGGGGGAGGGAGGAATGGTTTCTAATCCGATGAACAGGGGCCTGCTGAGCACTTTAGTGCTGAGCTGTATGCTGTGCTGTAAGGGCTTGAAAGAAGCCAAAGGCAAGCCTACCTTACCCTCAGTCAACTTCACTCTCTTGGGGAGATGAGATGAAAGAAAGGTGAAGAAACGGCCGATCAAACCAGGCAGGACCGAGGCAGGGTATGTCTTACGGGCCCTAGGGGGTGCTGCCCTCGAGAGGGCAGAGCAGCCAGAGAGGATGCGTGGCTGCACACCACAGCCCGCAGGACTCCAGTCAGCGCCAGCAAGGCTCCAAAGGGAGACGAGGACAGACCTTCAAAGCAGGGCCCACATTCCACCCAGAACCAGAACCCAGTGTTCTTTGAATGAAATGGTAAAATTTAAAAATTGATGTTAGATGTATCACTGTTCCAGATTTTCTTGGAAAAAAAAGGTTCTTAAAAATACACTGCCGATGCGTATCCCACAGGGTGAAATGGAGATGGGTGAGATGCACATCCCACAGGTGAGATGCCCCCGTATTTACTACAGTCTCCCCAAAGGAGACAGAGGGGGTGGCTGCCATGAACCATCTTGCACTGAGCCGGTGTGGTTTTACTGATGTTCCAGCCCCTGTATACTTCTGAGCTTGAGACCCCTGAAGGAAAGACATAAATGAGTGAGGCAGGTCTTGCCAGTTTAGGAGGTCAGAGGTCAGAGGTCAGGAGGCACAGATGGCTGGCTGCCCCCTGAGGAACAGACACCCATGGAAAAGACACCTGGGAGCCCTGCTTTGCTAAACAGTGACAGGCACAGCTCTGAGACAGCCTCCAGTCAAGGACAAGGTTGAGTACTGTGCTGAGTTCCTCTACCACACCCACTTTGGAGCCCAGCAGCAGGGACCAATTATTGATCACCAGTGCCCTTGAGCAAAGTGCTTCCATTCTCTGAGTCTTTGCCCAGCATCTTGGAACAGCAATGGAGACCTGCTTCACAACGTCTCCTCTGGAGGAGACGGATGGGCGGGGGCGGGTGGGCCCAGAGCGCCCTCATCTGCCTTACTGTCAGCAGCAGTCCTGGCTTCCCTACTCTAGACCCGAGGCTGCCCTGGAGGAGATTCTGCTCCCCAGGTGCATCTGGCAAAGTCTGGAGATACTTTGGCCATCACACCCTCGAGGGAGGGGCGGGAAGCTGAGCACCCACAATGCACAGGACAGACCCATCAATAAAGAGGGGGTCCACCTCGAGTGCCCGCAGCGTGGAGCCTAGAAGGTCAGGACCCTGGTGACCAAGGACCTGCCCCCCAGGACCACCAGCTACCACCCTGAGGACGTCCCAGCCCAGCCTCACCTTCTGACTGAGGCCATTGGGAGCCTGGTCTGGTGGCCGATATCCTAGCAGCTCTGACTCTGATGTGCCTCGACCAGGGTCTCAGATGTGTGCTGCATGGTGTAATGTGCCTCCCAGGCAGTGTCACCTGGGGTCCTGGGAAGAGCTGGGCGCCTGGTTTGCCTCAGATTTCTAAGACCCTGTAGGGGAGGACGCACATGGACCACGGGAGAGACCTTGTTCTCACCTCGGACTGCTGTTTGTTCTGGGCCCTCCAGGTCCCGCAGCCTCTGGTTCCACTTCTGTTATCACCAAATCTCTCCGGCACGCAAACAGCAAAACTCTGATCACCACTACAGGAGCCTCCTGCTCCGCTTGGATAGGTATAATATTTTGCTCCTCAAATAGTCATCAGAACCAAAGGCGTAAATAAGAAGCAGGCTCACCGGTCCCGGAAGGAAGCGGCTGCAGGCAGCTATGGGCCCATCCTCAAGTGGGCAGCCCCTTCGGAGACCTTTGATAGCACTGCACTTCTGAGGGCCACCCCTTGCCACCGAGCCCTGCCCGGGGCCAGAGCCCTTGGCACTTAGACCAGGATCCGCATATATCCTGCAGCAATCTTTATACTCTTTGAAGCCTGTGAAAGTACTAAGCTACCAGAGCTGGGCTTGGTTTAAGGGTGATTCTCATCTCTAAAGAGATCAAATATATGCAGGAATTCTTCCAGAGAATGTGGGGGGCGGATACTAAACATAAATTATTTCAAGTATTGGCAGCTGGAAATGGCGGCACCTACCTGTGATTACAGCGTTCCGGAGGCTGAGGCGGGAGAATCGCTGTGAGTCTGAGGCCATCCTGGGCTACATAGACAGACCCTTCTCAAAAATGAATATTTTCAAGTACAATAAAAATTCTGAACACTTAACAGTTAGTGAAATTGGAGTAGTGTAGTACTTTACAGACCTTTATGTATTTGTTTATTTCCTTCTTGTTTGTCTTTTTTTACACTGAAGCCACAACATTTTGTCAGATCTCGGAGGTTTTATAAATCCTGAAAAGCTTTTGGGTCCAGAGCATTCTGTCTGTCAGGGCCTGGGGTGTGAAAGAGATACTTCATATGTTCCTAATTATGTGCAGTTAGGCATTTTTCCATTGTGAGAAGAGAGAATCTTAAATATAAGAGTCAATATTAGACTCTTATATGTAAAAGTCTATGTAATGAGTCAATACAATGTAAGAGTCAATATTAAAACCCTGAACTGTCCCTGGTTCCCAAGTACGGACAGCATGAAAGGGGCCCCGGGTGGAGGAGAGTCGAAAAGGGCCTCCTTTGAGTCCGGCTAGGGGAGGCCTCCGCTTCCGAGTTCATTTACTGTGGGAAAGCAGGTTAGTCTGCCTCCTCTCTGAGCCCCACAAAAAGCACCGATGTGGTCTCAGTTCTTCTGCTTCTAATAAGCTCATGCTTATAGCCCACGTTTCATGCATTATTAGCAGAAAAAATTCACTCATCTACTTGTCCATCCACAAATTCTTCTACAGCCCGTCATTATTACATCATTAGTCTTGTGAGAAAAACAAAAGCAAGAGACCTGGTGCTGGGCCTCGGGTAGCTGCAAACCAGAGATGGTGCACGTTTCAGAGCTTCCAGCCACACAAAGCCAGCTGCGGCACACGTGCCAGAGGTTCGCCACCTCCGTTAGACTGATCAGCTACACAGACAAATAGGCACGTATTTCCAAACAAACAAGGACCTTGTATGTTAAGAACAGTACCCGCCAATACACCAAAATGTTTAGAGCCTCACGGTCACGGGGGTTTATCCTTACAACGCCAGGTTTATTTAACAAATGAAAACCACTTTGAAATTCATGATATGATTTGTTGCAGGAAGAAACATAACATGATTATTTTATGAGATGGAGAGAAGTTAGTTGACAAAAATTAATACTCATCATGATTATTAAAAATCAGAAAAGTAGGATTGGAGGACATTAGTGAAAATCAGTGCCAATGGCATACTTACTATTTAAATATTGTTCACTGTCCCCAGAAGTTGGAGAAGTTGGCGATATCTGCTTTTATTGTTACCCAGAGTCCTAGCCAGTGAGAGAAGGCAGGGAAATAAAATAAAGCCAGAAAAACTGAGAAAGAAGAAATAAAATGGTTGCTGCTGATGACCTCACTTTATAGGAAGAAAATGGAAAGGGTTCCACTAAAACCCTTTCTGGTAAATCTAGTAAAGATTCAGCCAGTGAGTATATCAGTGTCATAGACTACAAAGCCAGCATTTAAAAATTACATTGCTACACATGAGCAATGAATAATTGGAAAGCAAAATTAAAACACTACTTCAAACAGCATCCAAAACCACAAAGTACTTTAGGGGCGTTTTTATATTGAGGACTGAACCCCCGGCCTTCCCCTGAGCTGCATTCCCAGCCTTTCTTAGTGTTGTGCTTTGAGGGAAGCTCTCTGTTAGTCTCTAAACTGCCCAGGATGGTCTTGTGCTTGTAATCTTCCTTTCTCAGCCTTCTGAAATGCCATGATTCTAGGTCTACATCACAGCTGTGATACACTTTTTAAAGGTGTACACAACTTTAATTTAAAACTATAAAATATTGATGGCAGAAATTAAAGGTCTAAGTAAACACAGAGATATCCTGTGTTGGGGACTGGAAGAGTCAGTATTATAAAGGATCCGCCCTCCATCAACTGAACTGTAAATACTACCCATCCTGATTTTTTGAAAAATCCTAGCTGGTTCTTTTTCAGGAAGTAAAAAAGAAACTCATTTGAAAATGTACTTTGGAATTATAAATGACATAGAATTGATAAAATACTTCTTCTTTTTTTTTTAAACAAGGTCTCGCTTTTTGTAGTTCAGGCTGGACCTGAACACAGCCTTGAACTCACAGAAATCCTCCTGCCTCTGCCTCCCGAGTGCTGGGATTACAGGCATGAGCCACCAGACCCAGCAATAAAATGATTCTTAATAAAGCCAGGTTAGAAAACTTAGTCTTTCTGACTTAAAAACAGTATAGCAAAGTAAAAAAAAACAAAAAACAAAAAAACATTGTCAAACATGAGTGGTCTTATTCACATGTACACATGTGTGACGAGAATGTCTAAGCAATTCAGTTAGCAAAGACTCAACTCCTCAGGAAAGAAAGCTAGAACAACTTGTTACTGTGGAGTGGCGAGGGTCATGCACCTCAGATCCCTCCCTCACACCACAGGCAAAAATTACTTTGAGGTAGATTATAGATCAAACAAAGACCACAATCCGTACCACCTTTGGAAGAGACCAGGGAAGTGTATTCACAATCTCAGACTAGGCAAAGATTCCTGAAAGTGGACTCAGAAGGCATCGGGTTTAAAATTAGTATCTTTTGCTTATCAAAAATAAAGTTAAGCAAGTGAAAAAACAAACCATGCATTAGAAAAATTTTTCAGTTTTTATAACCAAAAATGGATTTGTGCCCAGATCATGATAAAAAGTGAAATAATCCAGTAAAAATGAGGAAAACACAAATAGAGTTAATAAGCAATTCACAAAGTATACGAATGATTGATAAGAATTGAGAGTTCTCAACAGCAGTATTCGTCAAGAAAATTGCAAACTGAAGCCCAAATGAGACGCTTCTAGACATCTACAAAGCAAGATTCAAAGGACTGATAATACCAAATGTTGGAGGCGATGGAGGCAAACTTGAATACTCATAAATTATTGGTGGGATTATAAATTGATAACATTAACTTTTAAGTTTAAAATTTTCTTAAAATGTCAAGTACACATCTACACCATAAACCAACAGTGCTCAGGCATTTGCCACAGGATATGAAAATGCATCTGATAAATTAAGATATAACAGTGTTCATAGCGGCTGGGATCTGTAACAGTCCCGAACAGCCAGACGTGCCAAACAAGAGACTGATCGATGAACCAGTGTGGTCATAGTTGGAATACTAGTGAGAGCTAAAAGATGAAAGCGACGTGAAAGGCAGAAGAGAGAGGAGAAAGAAAGGGGGGCGGTGGGGGAAGGGACTGCTGATACCTGCAGCAAGGATGAGTCCCAACGTTATGCTGTGAACAGAAGCAGGTACACACCATTCTCCCAACTATGAAGAGTTTCAGAACCAACACGTGTCTCTTCAACTTGCATTAAAAATTAAAGCAGCGTTTGCTTTGGATCAGGGAGGTCATTACTAGGCAGGAACAAAGCTGAACTTGCTGAAGTGCTCTATGCTTGTTTTTATCAAAATAGATCCATTGTCACACTACACGCTTGAGATCTCTGGTTTTACCTAAAAGATACAGTCATCACACAAGTAAATACAGAATAGTGATAGTGAGACACACCCAGCGCTGTGCAAGCAGAGTATGTCGGGGTAAGAAAGGGGTCCCAGAGGGAGCCCGCTTGGGCGCTGGGCCCTCGGAGTCAAAGTGAGAAGTCAGCACGGCGCAGACGGCAGCGATGGGCCCCAGCCGGAGCCCACAGTACCTTCAGATTCTGCCCCAAAGCCTCTGCTACAGGCTAACTGGGCCATAAACATGGGGACTGAGAACACCTCCCGGGTGGCACCCCAGAGTCCGTGGGTCTGGGGTCCAGGCCCAGCCTGCTCAGGGCCTTACAAGGTGCGTTCCTGAGTCAGCCTGGTCCACACCCAGGCTCCGAGCTGCTGGCAGCATTCAGCTTCTGGCATGATCCTGGGCCGAGGGCCTCAGCTGCTGAGGTCCCCCCAGGGCCAGGCAGAGTGTCCCAGGGTCCCTGAGGGTGATGCGGTTCTTCAAAGCCAACCACAGGGGCACTCCCGCAGTCCAGGTGCGGCGGTCTTCGGTGACAGGTCACCACCTTGGCCCTCTTTTCGTAGCTTCTTGTCTGAGCTCGGGGCCCGGAGAGGAAGGTGGGTGTGAGGAGCAGGGCTCGCGGCCAAGACCGGTCCCCGTAGCCGGGCGGGTGGGCTCCGCTGCCTGCGCTGCAGGCACCACACAGACGTTGGTCTCCTACTCCACCGCTTTAAGGTCAGAACACCTTAAAACAGGAGCATAAAAGGCATACCTGAGGGGGGGGTGGAGAAAGCTCAGATCACGGTCATTAGCATATAGGTCACTTCCTGCATTTGTTCTTCGGGTGGGGTGAGAATGTTAAAGCAATGGCGCGTCTGTCTTTGAACATAAACGCCAGATTGCTAACTGGGGTCGCCCCGCAGGGCCATAGAGCTCCCCACTGAACTTCGTGCCCCTCCCCATGCTCCCCACATCTCCCTCCCCGGGCTCTGGCAGCCGTGACTCTATTTCTATACCATCAGCTCTCTTCCCCATCCCCTGGCATGGAATAAGGTCAGAATACCTCTTTTGTCCCCTTGACCGCCATGCGTCCCTCCATGATTCTCCACGCCCTGGCGCCCTGGCTCCTGGAGGCCAGAGTTTCCCATCAGGATCTGCGGCTGCATTTTAAAGAGAGTCCAATTCGGTGCCCATTAAAGTTCCGGTTTTCCTTCTGTGGTTGGCAGGCGGGGACCCTGAAACAGCCAGGTCTCCATACACGATGCCCGGATGACAGAGAAAATCATCGTGTGATGTCGGACCTTCCCTAACACCTCTGGATAACAAAGGCGATGGAGACGGAGACGGAGACGGAGCAGGGCACGTGAGGGGCTCTCAGGTGCCCCCGGGGCCCCTTCCTGTGCCAGTGCCTTCGGAGCTGCCTGGTGTTGCTCACTGTCCACTGAGATGCGCTGCGGGCTGATTGTGGGCTCTGGCTGGCCTGGGTCTTGCCACTGGCACCAACTGGTCCAGTGAGCCTGGTAGGTCCTCTGGAACTTTATCAGCTGTCCGACCACAGGGACGAAAATGCCTGACAACTGAAAAGAGGCAAGTTGGCCGTGGCCATAGTGTTGTCTGGCTCCACGACAGGAACGGCCTGGCGCAGAGCCCGGTGGAAGAAAGCCACTCACTTCATGGACGCTGTGAAGCAGAGAGAAGAGGAACGAGGGACAAGAATGCAGCCCCTGTGACCACCTCCAACCAGCCACCCCAGGCAGCGTCAGCCGAGACCTCCTCGTGGAACAGCCCTCAGAGGGGCCCAGCGCCCGCCCCACCCCGACCCGGCACCTTCCAGAACCCCTCTGAACACCAGCTTCGGGCCTGACCTTCAGAGCGTGTGAATAAGAGCAAGGCCTCTAAAGTCAGCTCTCTGGCCGCCGAACTCCCTCCACTCACTGCCTGGAGATGGCGGGGTGTGCTCTCCACCACTCCGTGGTGAGGCTTTCTCCCCTGCAAAATGGGGTAACCGCAGCAGCTACTTCCTTGGGGCCTGCGACAGTGAAGGAGATAATGCATGAGAAGCACAGCTTGTGGGACAACCAGAGATCTCTGCAATCCCCGCACCCAGGAGACTGAGGCAGGGGGATCACTGTGAGTTCAGGGCCAGCCCAGACGGTGTACAGAAACCCTGTCTCAAGAAACAAACAACGAAAAAGAAATCTGGCAAATGTGGACTCCTATTGTTATTTGAGTCTAAAGTGGGAATAATGATGCCTGCCTAATGGAGTTATTTAGCACAATAATGAATGAGGAAGAGATTCATGAAGAGGAAATAGTGTATTTTCTTAGAAAAATATAACTGTTTTCAGTCCAAGGGGGAAAAAAAGAAATTTTGTTTGTTTAAAAGAACTGCAGTGATTTCCAAGAGCTGCTGGGCCAGAGCCCTGAAGACGGGGTTTACAACAAAACTCCGCGCCAGCCCAGAGCCGGAAGTCAGTCACATTGTCGAGGCTGTCACATGGCTCACCTCCTCTGGCAGAGCTCCTGGCATCTCTGGCCCGTGGCAAGGCGGCCCCGTGTCCGCGCCCCTGTTCTCCTGGCCTCCTTCCCTGCAGCTGTCTTCCTCGGCCTGTGAAGACACAGGTCACGCTGGAGTCAGACCATCCGGAGCCTCACCACTCGGAACGTGCCCGATCTTGTCAGATCTCAGAGTCTAAGCGGTTCGGGCTGGTTAGTACTTGGGTGGGACACAAGCCCTCGCTCCAGGACGACATCACTGCAGGCGATCACCTGCCAGGTCTCCGTTTCTGGAGAAGGCCCGGTGCTGAGTCACCGGCGTTCGGACCCCACACGTCTGGGGCACACGGTTCAACTCAGAGCAGCAGAGCTTGCAAGTTCGTCACTTGAGGCGGGGTGCCTCTCATGATGGGGATAGCCCTGCGCACTGAAGGCAGCTGAGACCCCAGGGGCACCCCTGCGCCAGGCAGGACAATCAAAAATGTGGTCAGCTGTTTCCCATAATCCCTCAGCTAAGAGGCCCTAGGTTAAAAATGTACTTTTTAGGCCAACTCAAAACAAACAAAAAAAATTCCCTCCCACAGGGCTGCGGAAGCGGCGGGAACAGCCACTAACCGGTTTCACGTAGAGGCCCCTTACGGCACATCGGCACATCGCCGATAATGGTGCCTGAAAGTTCCGCGTTGCCTGGCAGCTCTCCACGCCGAGATGAGTCTCCCTACCTGGAGGCCGTGGTTCTAACCGTCAGCTCGTAACCGAGTCAGAGCTTAGAATGTAAATTGCTTGGAAAGGAACCAAACTCGATGACATAATAATAAAAAAGGAAATCGATCTCTTCAGAAATACACATCTGTTCATTAGAGCCGCCGGCTCGTCCACTGCAGCCGTTCCCACTTAAAAACTCCAGATCTGAACGCTGTCCCAAACACAGGGATGTCAGCAGAGAGCATGTGCAGAAAAGCCTGGTAATGGTTTCACAATTAAGTGGGTTTATTTTATGTGGGACTCTGGTATAGCCCTCTGGGTGTGGAAATGAGAAATACAGTGTCGTCAGGACATCTTCCCTGAGGCCACTGGTCAGACAAGGTCAATGTTCAGGTCTCACAGAGGGTGACAAGTTCCCAGACATGCAAATAGCGCCTCAGATCCGACATGGAGGCCTGCACTGGCTCGGGGCGGATGCTGGTGTCCAGCTGTCAGGTGCGGCTGGAGGCGTCCCAGT
>PVIR01037092.1:0-15409 GCA_004026965.1 Petromus typicus | reverse complement strand
CCATCAGGCTCTTAATAGCAGAGTTGGGAGTTTTGGCCCCACAGTGACATCCATTTATTTAGGCTCTGTTTAGGGGAAACTGGGCTGTGGAATGTAGAGATGTCCACCTCTCGGCAGATGTTGACTAAGCACCTGCTGGGCGCCTGTCTCCTGACTGCATGTTGGGGACAGAGACCCCAGTCAGGTGTGGGTCGGCCTTCTACAGCGTGCTCCCAGCACAGTGGGTCAGTTCTGACCACTGCTGGCTGAGCAGATGATCCGTGGTGTGAGGGAGCAGGTTTCGGAGCCAATCTGATACACTGGGCTTGTTCGGTGAGACTGTGGGACAGAGTGGCAGAGGGGGCCAGGACCTCACCCAGGCCAGGGCAAGGACGGGGGACAGACCCAGACCGTCAGCTCACCTCCCTCTTTAACGTGCCCTCAATGATTTCCTCCCCAGGGAGATCGCTGCGTGGGCCTGGTGAGACCCTTGAGTTCACCCCGCCATTGCTGTCTGAGGTCACCACGTGGTGAGGGAAAGTGCCATGGGGCCGTGGAGGCCAGTGGTGGGAGACTCCTGGCGGATGCTGGAAGTGTGGCCTACTCTCCACTCTGATGATGATCATGATGACAAAGGATTAGGTCCCGCTAGGTAGTTCAGGCTGATTTTGAACTCTGTTGTCTAGGGTGGCCTAGGTAGGACTCTCAGCAATCTTCCTGCCTCAGCCTCCCAAGTGCAGGGATTACAGGCATGTGCCATTACACTCAACTGGGCCAGATCTATTGCTTCACCTATTTTCAGCATCCTCTTGTCCTATTTTCACACCCATCAAGTCTAGTGTGGGGATCCTGGCTAACTTAGTAAAGTATGACACCCTTAAATCTCAGCGTTGTGGGTTCAAGCCCCACGTTGGGTAGTTTCTGTTTTGTTTTGGAGTTGAGTTCCTCTGAGTCCTGAGCTACTTCGTTGCTGTTTCTCAACCTCTCAAAGGCAGCAAATGGCCCCATGCTTTGCCTGTCCCCTCTTTTGGAAGTCTGTGTGTTTGCAAATGAGAGGAGCCCCTCGTGTGCTTTTGCCCCAGAGCTGGCAGGAGTGAAGAAAGGCATGTAAGGTAACTGAAGGGCGATGGTGTGACCTATGGATCTCCCACCCTGCACCGTGTCAGTGGTGGAGGACCGCAGGGCCCCTATATGGGGGTGCAGGGGTTCCTTCCCACTTTCTGCAGACCAGGTAGGACTAGGGCACTAAGCTTTTACATGTCTTTCAACTGCTCCTTTCAGTCAGGTCTAAATCTCAAATTTCCTCCTCTGGGCTGCACCCCACCCACATCCACTACTACAGAAAGTGATTGTATATACTATGTGGCTTGTTGGTCTAGGGGTATGATTGTCACTTAGGGTACAAGAGGTCCCAGGTTCAAATCCCAGATGAGCCCCTCCTTTTGGGACCCACACTCTTAGGCATAAAATTCCAACACCCAGAAGGGTACTAAGACAGAAAAGCCTTAGAGGTTTTAAAGCTCAAACTGGTTCCAGAAGTCTTTAAATTGTAGTCCTGGGTGCAGAGGAGGAGTGTGGACACTCCCAAGCAGGGCTCCTTGCAGCCAGACCAAACCTAGTTTGAGGCCAGTAAGGACTGGAGTCCGGCAGCTAGCCGTGTTCCCCAGGGCCCACCCTATTGGGTAAAAATTCAACCCATGGATAAGAGCCTGAGGCCTGCCCGGGCGGTGGGCCGAGTGAAGTCCTCAGGAGTTTGCCCAGAGGCTGTCTGCCTCTTCTCCCTATATTTCCTGGTCATGTCTCATCTGGGCTTCCTCTGTGTGTCCAGGGCCCGCTTGCGTGGCTCAGGAAAGGGTCTTTGAAGCCACAGCTGTGGGGTCTGGGAGCTATCATGAGGTGGGGCTGGGCAGCGGCATATTTCTTGGCAGTTAGGGGTTGGAGGGGAGTGTTTGATTTTGACCCCTAAGGGAGTTCTCCTTCTGGAAAGGCAAAGGCTTCCACAACCCATTGACTTCTTAGGGATAATCAGTTCTGTCCTAAAGTGGGGTGGAGGGAGAAGAGAGAAGTGACGAAGGAGGAGCATTTATTCACTAGTTTAAGTGTTTGTGAACATAGGGGAAATGCTTCAGGACATTAGTAATTAGAAAGATTACATCAAATTAAAACCTGCACCGCAAGATTTGATCCAATGAAGAGATGGCCTACAAAGTAGAAGATACCTGCAAATTGTTAATCCAACTAAGGTATTCAAACAACTCAGCTGAAAATAAAATAACAGTAAAATACAGTAGATTCCCAAGGGCTAGTTGCAACTGTCAATATAGCTGAGATCTGGATGATGAGACCTGGGTACTCGGTACAGACAACAAGAGGCAGATGAATCTTCTGTTCCCACATCACGCCTGTCATAACTTCAGGGTCCCCTGTAATCTGATTTTAAAGTGGGTGAATGACCTGAAGAGGAGACTCATGCAAATGTGAAGCTCAGGACTTCTAATCACCAGGGAATACAAATCAACTCCACAGTCAGATATTATCTTACCCAAGTTAGAATGGCTCTTTTCAAAACTGATACACTGTTAGTAGGGACTTCTTTTTAAAAACAATAAACTTGGTAGGGTGGCACATATTTATAGTCGAAGCACTCTGGGAGGCTAAACCCTGAGCTGGGCATGGTGGCCCATGCCTGTGATCCCAGCACTTGAGAGGCTGAGGCATGAGGATCACTGTGAATTGTGGCCAGCCTGCACTACACAGTGAGTTCAAGGCCAGCTCACAGTGACATGCTGCCTCAAAAAAACAAAACAAAACAACAACCAAAAAACCCAGCCACCTAACCAAGGCAATGTACTGGTTTAAAAGGAGCTTGTCTCAAATTTTTTTTTTTCACAAAGAGGCTGGAAGTCTGCGTTCAGTTCATAGAACCACAATCAAAATAAAATAAAATGCTCAACACCACTAGAAATAGAGTTGACACATGATACAGATATCCCACTATAGGGTATATATCTAAAGAGATTGAAATCTGAATATAGAAAAGACATCTGCACTCCCATGTTTATTGCAGCATTAATTATGAGACACTGAATCAACTTAAATGACCATTGAAGGATGAATGGATTAAAAATATGACCAGTGCCAGTGCCAGGTGCTGCGGAGAGTTTTTGCCAAAAATGTTTAATATGCATCTGGAATTGGAATGAGGCTGACCTTGGCATGGTCCATACTGGCCTCACCCTCGTGACTGCTTCCCGTGCAAGGACTACAGACCTGCTGCGCCTGGCTGGGTTCGTCAGCAGTCTTTAAGCTCTGGTCTGTCCGCGGGACACCACCTACCGATGTTCCTAGGTCCCTGAGTGACACGCAGGGCCATTTGATGCCTTGGGCTCGAATTTTCCAGGGCCCGGGGGTGGGATGAAGAAAACAAGGGCATCGCCCAACCCAACTGCAGTTCATCAGATTTAGGGGCCAAAGCCCGAGCCTCTTCTGCCTTCCTTTAAAATGCAGACGATTTTCACCGAACCGAGGGTGCGGGCGGACACCGAGGGCCGCGCTGGAGGACCAGGCGCCGGGACCACGACCCCGGCCTTCCACGCGCTCGTTCCAGACCGCCAGGCCAATCCCTCCCCAGCGTCAGGCGTAATTGAGCATCCGGGGGTGCGTGGTGTCCCCCTGAGATCTCTGACACGCTCTGCACGGGAGAGATTTTGAGCGGCCCAAGACTCTGCTGAACAAGTCGCCATCAGTGCAGAAGGGCAGATTTGGAGAGTATTCCTGAGTTTGTATCTGCGACACTGAAGACGCTGCTCCGGAAGTCCCCGACCAGGGCTTTTGCCTAGCGCTGTGCTGTCCGTCTTATGCCCACCTGAGGTAGCGTCTGGGTTACTCGGTGGCCAAGTTCTGGGTGTGGCCTCAGTAGAGCCGTCCCCCTACTTTGAGGTGTCTGTCTTGATCGTCTCTCCCCTTGCTGAGTCTTGCCAAGCCCTGGGCCCAGGAGTACCACGGGGGAAGGCAGCTTCAGAGTCCGGGTCCAGTGCTTCACGGACAAAGCCGGCCGGACACCCCCACCCTGCTCTCAGGTTCTGGGAAGGAGAATCCAGTGCGTTCAGGGTCCCCCAACCCCGTCCCTCGATCGGGTCCGCCCGGGCGCCAGGCTGTAGCAAATACCCAGAAGGCGAGAGGGCGCGTGAGAGGGCGCAGGGGCCGGACTGGCTCCGGGAGCACGCCAAATGTTCTTGAACAAGGTCCAAGCTAGTTTCTCGTCGATTTAAACCACCAGTAATTTGTTATTCCTTTTAATATTTTTAGAAGGGAGTTAACCAGCTGCCCCAGTGGCCTAATGGATAAGGCACTGGCCTCCTAAGCCAGGGATTGTGGGTTCGAGTCCCACCTGGGGTAGGAGATGTCCATTATAAAATGGTAGCTACGTTTTGAGGATTGGTGGTGTAGGGTCTAGTTTCGTAGATGGGAAAAAATAAAATTCAGTGTGAAAAATAGACGGATTTAGAAGGTCTAGGAATGGCCAGCACATACTGATGTGAAAAAAGTCAAAGTTGAGTGCTGCTTAACTTCTTTCATATGTAAAAATTGTACGGTAGAAATTGGCAGACCTGAGGCAAATGATAGCATCATCTTGATTGGGTTACGATTGTACATGATTTTTTTAAAGCACTATTTTGGAGTTTATTACAGCTAATATGCTTTTTTTTTTTTCCTTTTTTCTTCTCAGTTACGAGTCTCAGGGCACTGTGCTTGTCAAGGCAAGCACAACACCACTGAGCTCAATCCCCAGCCCAACATGTTTTTGTTTTGTTTTTTAATTTGATTTTATTGGAACATGTTATATACATGTTCTAACAACTGACACTGACAATTTGTATCAGTCAACAAGCTTTTTAAAAATAACATTTACATTTTAGGCATACATAATGGTCACGCATCATAGAGTATTTGCACCTATACTTGATACATTCCACCTCTTTCCCCCCTTTCCCCTCCCATCAAGCACCATCCTCTTCCTATGTACCAAACCTTTGTTGCATTTTTCCTATTTTTTTTCTTGTCCCTTCCTTTCTTCCTCCCTCCTCTCTTGTTCCCGTTCCCATTTGAACATTTTCTTCTCATTTCCCACTATTAGATGTTTTAGTCTTTAGTTTCACTTTCAGCTTCTCACACCAGAGAAATAATGCAGTATTTAAACATGTGTGTCTGATTTATTTCACTTAAGGGTATAGACTCTCATGGTGCATCCATTTAATTATAAATGCCTGAATCACATCCTTCTTTATGGTAGAGTAGTACTCCACTGTAGAAAGAACCACATGTTTATTCATTTGTCAGTTGATGGGCACTTGGGCTGTTCCCAAAATTTAGCTACTGCAAACTGTACTGGTATAAAGATGGGTGTGCATATATCACTGTGGTATAATGCTTTTAATTCTTTTGGGAAGATACCAAGATGGGGAATAGCTGGGTCATGGTGTTTTGAGAAATCACACTGATTCAAGTCTGCACTAGTCTAACTTCTCACCAACAATGGAGAAGGTTCCTTTTCCCCACAATCCCTCCAGCATTTGTTACTGATTTCTTGATAACAGCCATTCTTTCCGGAGTGAGATGGAATCTCATCATTATTTTAATTTGGATTTCTTGAATGACCAGTGATGTTGAACATTTTTCATATATTAATTTGCTGTTTCTACTTCTTCATCTGAGAAGTATCTTATTTTGAGATGCCCATTTTGGATTGGGTCTTTTAATTTGGGAGTGGGTCTGCTTTTTTAAAATATGTTCTAGGTAGTAGTCCTTTGTGTATTATCACTAAATTCTCCCATAGGACTGCTTTCATTGTGTCCCCTAAATCCTGGTACATTGTATTGTCATTGTCATTTAATAACAGAAACTGTCTGATTTCTTTAATTTCACCTGTGATCCATTGGTTGTTCAAGAGGGTGTTATTTAATTTTCATCTGTTTATGAAGTTATTTTGGTTTCTTCTGTCATTGATTCCAATTTAATTGCACTATGGTCTAATAATATGTATGGGATAATTTCAATTCTTTTGCATTTACTTAAGAATGTTCTAGGAAGGAAGGGACAAGAAAAACAGTAAAAACAAAAGGAAAAATTGGAAATAAAGCTTTTGTACATAGGTAGAGGAGGGCCCTTGATTGAGGAATGGGATAAAATAAGATGATGTTTACTTTGGTGAATGTCCTATGTGCAGCTGAGAAGAATGTGTATTCTGTTTGGATTTTTTTTTTTTTTTTCTGTTTGGATTGTTTTAAAGACAAAGTCTTGCTTTGTTCTTCAGGCTAACCTTGAACTCAGGGCAATCCTCCTGCCTCAACAGTCAAGCGCTGGGATTATATGCATGAACCACAAAGTTTAGCTAGAATGTGTATTCTGATGTTGGGTAAAATAATATGTAGACCTCTAGTAAGTCCATTTGTTCAAAAGTTTGTTTCAATTCTAATATTTCATTGTACAGTTCTAATATTTCATTGTTGATTTTCTTGTCTAGTTGATCTAATTTTTTTTTTTTTTTGTACCAGGATCAAACTCAAGGCTTCACATATGCCTGGTGGATGCTGTGTCACTGAGTTAAATCCCTGGCCCAATCCATTTGTGACATTGGGGTATTGAAGTCCCCTATTAATTGTATTAGTGATTATTGTATTTTTCATGTCCATTAATATTTGTTTTTATGTAGTTGGGTGCACTGCTATGTGACACATATATGTTTATGACTGTTATTTCTTCCTGTTGGATTATTTCCTTTACAAAGATGTAGTGACTTTCTTTGTTTCTTTTTATCAGTCTTTAAATCCACTTTGGCTTTAAATCCACTTTGTCTGCAAACAGAATAGCTTTTTCCTGGGTTGTTTGCCATTCTTTGACTTTCTGTCTGTGGATTTCTTTTTTAATTAAATGTGTTTCTTATATGCAGCATATTGTTGGATCTTGCTTCCTGATCCATCATGCCTGCCAGTCTGTTTCTTTTAATTGGTGAATTGAGACCCTTAACATTGATGTGTACTGTCTTATCTCTGTTATGTTATTTTCCTGTTGTTGGATTTTTTTTTTTTTTTTTTTTAGTTTTTTTGAGACAGGGTCTCGCTTTGTGGTTCAGGCTGACCCTGAGCTCAGCCTCCAACTCACATCACAATCCTCCTGCCTCTGCCTCCTGAGTGCTGGGATTACAGGCGTGAGCCACCACGCCCGGCACTGTGGTATGTGGTACTGGTTGCTGCTGGGTGTGGGTCTCCACACCCAGTATTGTTATGTGATTACCGGGGAATCGAACCTGGGTCCTTGCAAGACAGGCGCGGGAACCACTGAGCTAACTCCCCGGCCCCTGGATTTTTTTTTTTCCTTTTCTGTTAAATTTCGTCCCTTGCCTGGTGGATTAATTCTGTTTGAGTTCACGGAATCAGAATATCCTTCAGAATACTTGGGAGTGCTGGTTCAGTGGTCATGAATTTCTCCAGCTTTTTTTTTTTTGTCATGGAAATATCTTATTTCTACATCAATTTTTAAAGATAGTTTTGTAGGGTACATTAATCTGGGTTGGAGGTTATTTTTCTTTAGGGGTTGAAATACTTCATTCCAATCCCTTTTTCACTTGAGGGTTTGTGTTGAGATGTCTGCTGTGATTCTGATGCGCTTTTATTTCTTTTCCTAACATCATTTAATATTGTATTCTCCCACTGTATTTCTGGAGTCTTGCCTTGGGGAAGTTTTCTTTTTTATCATGGCTAATTGGAGTAATATATTTATATTATATATTTAATATATATTATATTTAATATATTATATTATATACAATATATGCATAATATATAATATAATTATATATAATATAATCGTTATATATTATATAATATATGATATGATATAATATTTATTTTATTATATAATCATTATATGATATATGATATATGATATGTTACATAATATTTATTATATATTATATATATTTATCTGTACTTATCTGTACCTATACTTATCCTATATACTTAGCTGTACTTTTTCTGTTTGGGAAGTTTTCTGCCAGTATGTCTGTGAACAGGTTTTATTTGTTTGTTTGTTTTTGGGTGATAGGGTCTCCCTTAGTAGTTCAGACTGGCCCTGAACTCAGCCTCGAACTCACAACAATCCTCCTGCTGTCTCAGCAATGATAAAAGTCACTATCACAAAGGGCAAATCGGAGGTGGGTGGAGCACTTTCCAGCCTGCAAAAGAGATTGCCTGCAGAAATACGGCTTGGGAAAATTCTGCCATGGGCCCCAAAGCAAAGGAATTTCCAGAACATCTGTGGTCTACCTAATCACTCCGGCAATCTTCCTTAGCCCCAAGACAAGGCTGATTTCTACTCAAACCTGCTCTAAAATTTCTATCTCTATATCTACAACACTTATGAAACTCACAGGTTAAAATCTGGACCCATTGTTTGGCAACCACAACTCACACATTAGTGAAAAAACTTCCGTCCCCTAAATGATGCGAACCAGGCCTAGGAGGGGAGAGGGCTAGGCAGTTGGGGATTCTCCCTTAAACTGAATGTGTCCCTCCTCTAAGATGGCTTCCCTGTCTTCCGTCTTAGCATATGCTCCTTTTCTGTGGACTCAATTTAAAAGTTCTGAGTTATTGGATAGGAGTGAAGGTTGAGATGCTTCAAGGTTCCACCCTCTCTAATCTGTAGCAGAAACAGGCCTCCAGGAAAAGGAGAGTACCAAGGGACAGGAAAAGATCAGAAACGAGATCAGAAAAAGGAAATCTGCTTCTTAGGCTCATGGAGAGTTACTGAAACAATTGTCCAAGGAGCTGTCACCCTCAGCCTGCAAAGGCGAGACTGGGGAATCTCAAGAGCTAAGATTGCCTCCTCACCCGCCCTTAACTGAAACTATGTCAGAACAGGCTCAACACTGCCCTCTAGAGGGTAGAGGGGAATCAAGCCAAATGTCCCAGTGAAACGTGTCCTCTAAAACAAGCACAGCTGCCGGTCTATTGCCATTTCATCTGTAATTGATGTCCTGTGGCTTATTAATATGCATGCATATTTCCTAAACATAAACTAGATTTCATAAAAAGATTCATTTTACAAATTCACATTTTAATTAGAATTAAAGTCCACTAGGGGAGACTCTAATACTACTTTCCCCAACCCTGTTATCTAAGAGAAGGTTCAAGTCTAACAGGTTAAGCAATGAGCACCAATACATTCAGCCAACTAATAAGTCCAAATGCATATACAAAACAGAAACATGAGATCTTGCTTCTAAAAGTAAAAACATCCCATCAAAGAAGCATCATCATCTTCTCATGTTCTCAATTTAAATTTATCATTTTAACAAAAAACAATTTGCAACTGTTGCATTTGCAACAAATAAGTAATGGAAAAACAAGGATGACAATTCTTGATTACCTAAACAAGTCACAATGTAGCATCCAGAAAACAAAAGCCAATTTCTACCTTCCTCCAGTTATCTCTCCCGGGCCTCCAAAGGATACAGGGGAAATAAATCTAATTCCCAACCTGCTAAATGTCTGATATGCCAAGTCCATACTCCTATAATCAAAGATTGAGTGCTAAGGAACAAAGGAGGTGAAGAGTAAGAGAACTTTATTGAGAGAGAGAGAGCTTACCAAGAGGCAGGAGGGAACCTGAGAATGGGTTGCCAGGGAGCGCACTTCTCAAAGGAAGTTTCCTAGAGCAGAATCACCAGGAGGGTACGAAATCGCCAGGAGGAGTACAGCATGAGTCAAAACTCCGATTAACCTATAAGATTACAAGTATAATTACTTAGGTGATATTGAGGTCATGTAGGAAGTATACATGGAGAGAACAAAGACTTTTGTAGGCAGGGATGGATTAGGAGGTCTGGTCGCCCAAGGGGTGACTGATGCCTAGCTAGAGTTTACTGGACAGGTGATACCAATTATCCCCTGGGGAGTTATGTTAACCTGGTTATTTTTGTCTTTATCCTGAGGCCACATCCAGAGATGTGCTTCGGGCTACAGTTGTACCGTGTTCTCATCCTCAGGGCTGACTCCCTCAAGGGCCCTTTTTAACCACCTAGAATATTTCCACCTAATTTGGCTGTCTATAAGACTAGGACTTCCAGTTTTACAGGGATTGGGTGACAGACAGTCATGGGAGACAGCTGTGATTGGGGAGTGCTCTGGAAAGAGACCCTGTGAGGGGTATGAGCTGAGGGACATAGGCCCTGCCCCCATTCAGAGGCCACACCTGGCCAGAGTTGCTGGAGATTGAAAGTGGCCACTCTGACTGCCTCAGTTTACCCCCGTCCTCGTGCTGCGTCCAGCACAGAGGCCGGGTCTGACTGCCTTGTGTATCTTTTAGCGTGGATAGAGACATGTCTCTGTTTGGACACTGCCCCAGAACTGTAGATCCTGGGAGAAAACTACACATTCAAAATCACAGAGAGATTCTTCTTTCTTTCTTGTGTGGGTATTTTTTCTCTTTCCCTCTTTCTTCCTCAACAATTCATGTGAGGTTTAGGGAGTTTTTCTTTGTCCGATTACATGTGTGTTACTTTTCTCATTGCTGAGGCAAAATAACTAACAGCCAGAACTCTCCCCCAGTGCCATAGAAAGCCCTCTGCTTTTCTGTTTGGCACCAATGGCTGGTTGATGCCCTCAGTCAACCTGTTGCCTTCCACTAGCCTTCTCTGGCGCTCTCATTCCTTTCTGACGTTTGTTACACTGCATGAATGCCATGCTGAAGTGGAGTTCTTAGAAGAGCCAGCCCAGCTCCCGCCAGCAGTTCAGGACACAGAAGACGAGAAGGAAAAGGAGGAAGAGGACAAAGAGGCTACTGATACACCAAACTCATCCTGGTGAGAGTGAGTACGAGACAGGCCTCAAGAACCTGGAGTGGATCTCAGCTGAGATCCACAGGCAGCGGCGCTCCAGGGCTGCAGTGGTCTTCTAAGCTGAGGGTCCAGCCCTGTCTAACTGCCTGTAATATCTGTAATTAACTTAGTTGTGTACAGTAATGTGAGGACAGAATTCCAGAACTAGAAGACACTGATACCTTCAAAGCTCAACTATCAAAGGCACCTTAAAAACAAGAGAATGTGAAAATAGATCCAATGGCTGACAGATAGTGCAAAGGAGACTAGTCTAAGAGTAACTGGAATAGGTGAAAAATCAGAAGACAATACAAATGGGGGAAAAAAAAATCTGTTCACAGAAATAATGGCAGAGGAGCCAGGTATGGTGGTATACACCTGTAATTTCAGCCCTTAAGAAGCTGAGGGAGGACTGGCACAAGTTTGAGGCCAGCCTGGGCTATGGAGTGAGTTCAAGGCCAGCCTGAACTACAGAGGAAGACTCTGTCTCAACAAAAAAGAAAGAAAGAAAGGCACAAAATTCCACAAGTACATGATAGGAAAAGAAATAAACATACAGATAAGTGTGGCACATAGAATCTCTAATAGCCATGACCAAAAGAGAAAACTCGTTGTATCATATTATACTCAAAGTACCAGGAGGACATCACAGGTACAAAATCTTTCTTTCTTTTTTTTGAAACAGGGCCTCAGTAGTACAAGTTCACCTTGAACTCACTATATAGCCCAGGTTGCCCTTCAACTAGCCAACTGAATCCTTCTGCTTCACCCTCCTGAGTGCTGTAATTACAGGCCTGTGCCATCATGCCTAGCTGACAAAATTCCTTAGAGGAAGGTAATGAATCACATATTTAAAAACTCCAGTAGGGGCTGGGGATTTAGCTCAGTGGTTCCAGCGTTCACCTTACAAGTGCAAGATCCCTAGTTCGATCCCTGGTAACCACATACCACAATGCCGGGCGTGGTGTCTCACACCTGTAATCCCAGCACTCAGGAGGCAGAGGCAGGAGGATTGCTGTGAGTTTGAGCCTTGACTGGGCTACATAGTCAGCTCAGGGCCAGTCTGAACTACAAAGCGAGACTCTGACTCAAAAAAAAATTTTTTCCCCCTCTGAATTATGATTTCTCACTGACCCAATGGGTTGCTGGTTACTTGTGACCCAGGCCCAGACCCATTTGTTTTCTCCAAGCAAGACAAGAAACACCTCCTTTTTACAGCCCTTCTTGCATATCCGCTATCACTAGATGCTTCCCACTGCATCAGGAGATGTCTTCAAAGCATATCCTGCTCACCTGCTTCCCATGTTTGTAATTATTTATAATCAGTAAACACTGGATGGCCCTTGTCTTTGTTGCCCAGAGCAGCATAGATCAACCCAAGATCCAGTTTCCTCTCTAAGTCTCATCTCTTTCTTTGTTATTAGCTTGCATTGTAGTGTTCATGGGAGACTGAGAAACTTCTCCCTCCACTCCAGGGCTCTTGGTAACTTTTCTTATAGTTCCAGCCAACCTGGGCTACATAGTGAGTTCAAGGCCAGCTTGAACTGCATATCGAGACTCTGTCTCAAAAGCCAAATCCAACCAAACATACAAGAAAAAAACCCACAAAATGAAACAAAACAAATAAACCCATTGCTGTCAGAATTTAAAACATCTTATAAACAAATCAAGTGGGAAGAATAGAGGAACACACAGTTTTCAGAGGATAGTATTCCAAGGATTCACCTGCCACTTCTGATTTAAATTCTATTTTTTTTATGTTTTAATATTATCCATCCATGCAAATGAACTTCATAATGCACAGATCAAATGCTTTATGGGCACCTAATAGCCAAATCTTGCCTTCAAAACAATTATAGAGAAAATTTCTTTTTATTTTTATTTTTTTAAGGTTTTTTGAGACAGGGTCTCACTTTATGGTTCAGGCTGGCCCTGAGCTCAGCCTCAAACTCACATCACAGCAATCCTCCTGCCTCTGCCTCCCAAGTGCTGGGATTACAGGCGTGAGCCACCATGCCCAGCACTGTGGTATGTGGTACTGGTTACTGCTGGGCGTGAGTCTCCATGCCCAGTATTGTTATGTGGTTACTGGGATCGAACCCAGGTCCTTGCACTTGCAAGACAGGTGCCAGAACCACTGAGCTATATCCCTGGCCCCAGAGGAAAAATTCTTGAAGAATGATACCACTGAACTCAAGAATTCTCTTTTTCTCCTTGGAGTCCATATTCTACCAATTTATAAATAGACTTATCAGTAGTTCTTACTTCTCACTTAACTCAATTAAAATACAGATGGAAATATTTTTTAAAAATTTTATTATTATTATTTTTTGTAGTACCAGGGATCAAACTCAGGCCCTTGTGCTGCCAAGGTAGGTATGGTACCACTTTAGCTAAATCATCTGCCCATGGAAGACTTTTTAAAAATTGACTTTACTGGTACATTTTACACATACACTATGATCGCATTCAGCATTGAGAATTTGTACCTGTACATATCTTGGTTCTCATTTTTTCCCCATTTCCCCTACCCTCCTCCATACAACCCTTGTTTCTTTTTTTTACAGTCACACTTTTTCTTTCCCTTCTTTACTTCCTTCTACTTGCCCTTTACCTTTTCCTTTTGCATGTTTCCTCCCTATTTCATGTCACCTATCATATATTTTGGTGTTCATTTACAGCTTCAGTTTTTCATACTACAGAAAAGGTATGCTATTTACACATCTGTGTCCTATTTATTTTACTTATGAGTATGTCAAGGTACATCCATATGAGTATAAATGACTCAAATTTATCATTCTTTATAGCTGAGTAGTACTCCATTTTATTAAGAAAAAACAACCCACATCTTTGTCCAGTCTCCCTTTGATGGGCATGTGGGCTGTTTCCAAGATTTAGCTATTACAAATGGAACTATTATAAACATGGGTGCACATATGTCACTATGGCATGATGCTTTTAATGTCATATGGCTCCTTATAAAAATCAGTATTAACAAATGAAGATAAATAGGTAGTGCTATTTCTAAATTATACTTATCCAGAGTACAGATCACTGAGCAGGGAGCCAAGGATACAAACACGACTTCACACCTGTAGGCTCACCTCATGAGTCTGTCCAGTAGAGTGATGCACTCAGGAGTAATGAGATGTTTAACACGAAGTGTCTCATTTGGTCATGACACCTCTACAAGGTGACTGGTATTAATTTCTCCACTCCACAGATAGTAAAATTTTGTGATTCAGAGGTGGTTTATACTTTTCCAGGGTCATACAACTGCTCATGATGGGCCTGAGACCTGTGTACAGGTCTGTGAAAACCTAAAATTTATTTCTTAATCACTATACATGTTCACACATATCTCCCAGAAAACAACTATCCCAGTGAGGGTAGGGGGCAAAATGCAGGATTGTGAGTTCTCTGTGGCAAAAGTGTTGTTGCCAGAATTCATCCCCAAAACTGTATCACTTTCAGAGTTGCCAAGTCCTGGCGTGGTAGTTACACAGCTCAGGGACAGGTCTTTCTTATTAGTGTTAGATTCCAAAGAGCCCAAGGAGAAGGGACAATTATTACTCTCTGTTTATTCCTAATGAGGCTCTAAGGGAATATGGCTCTAGTGGCCATGGAGGCTCCTGAAAAAGCTGGCCCTGTGACTCTCCCACACATCTTATATCGAGGACTGAGTAGCTGTATCCATATCCTGCATGTGAACCAAGGCTGAAAATATGAAGGACAAGTCCTTCTCCCTCTGACCAATAATCTCTGGTCAGATCTGAAAAAAATAAAGCCATCCTAGGACTTCTGGTGACAGAAAGGAGTGCCATTCTTTTGGGTAAGAGCCAGATAGTGGGACTTCATCAGTAATTGCAGGTCGGGAATGAGCTCTAGTAGGGACATTCCGCCAGGTCTATTAAGTGGCACCATTGAAATTGCCCCAAGGCCATGGGAAGTCTCTTGCAAACACCCATCATGACCAGTGTTTTCTTTGTCTTTAATTGAGACCCTGAGAATAAGGAATATAAACTGACTGAGTTTCTACCCATACCTCTGGATCATTTCCATTTAACTTTTACAAGTTAGCCCAGATGAGATCGGGAGGCCTGGCTCAGGAGGCCTGGCTCAAGTCTCTGTAAAAGGCTCCCTCATCATGAACAGAGACAGCAGCAGCAATGTCATCATTATCACTCTGGGCACAATACTATTTGACCATGATATGGTGCTCAGAGCAAAGAAGCCAGGAGTGTGTAACATGCCCAGGTTGATGATGATGAAGTGGAAACATTTTCATTAACTAATGATATTGATGACAGTGGTGCTTAACGGTAAATGCTTACATGTCTATCTCTATGGCAATCATTTTACATATATTCTCTGGTATTCATTATAAACACTAAAGTGTCTGTTAATATAATTTTTCTATTGTGTTTTATTACAGTTTTTTGTTTTGTTTTGTTTTGTTTGTTTTTGAGACAGGGTCTCACTTTGTAGTTCAAACTGGCCCTGAGCTCAGCCTTAAACTCACATCTCAGCAATCCTCCTGCCTCTGCCTCCCAA
>PVIR01037091.1:0-15364 GCA_004026965.1 Petromus typicus | reverse complement strand
ATATACCAGATCTTCTTTATCTATCCAGGCTGTTTCCATACCTTGGCTGCTGTGAATTCTGCTCCAGTGAATGAGTATGCAAAGTGTCTGGACAGAATGTTTACCTTAATCACTTTGGGAATATATCAAGCGGTGATACTGCGCGGTCATTTGCTAGTTTCATTTTTAGTTTGGGGGGGTTGTTGGGTTGTGTTTTTTGTTTGTGTGTAGACAGGGTCTCGCTATACAGTTCAGGTTGTGTTTGCACTCACTATGTAGTCCAGGTTGGTCTTGAACTTGTGGTGATCCTCCTGCTTCAGCCTACTCAGTGCTGGGATTACAGGGGTGTACAACCACACTGGGCTCTATTTCTAGTTTTTCAAGGGACTTCCACAGTGATTTCCACAGTGATGGTACTAATTTATCTGCCACCGACCATGTAGAAGAGGTCTTCCCCCAGTACTTACTGGGTTTTTTTTTTTTTAATCCTTAGTAATACTTATTATGACTGAGGTGAGTTGAACCTTAGTGTAGCTTTGACTATAATTCCCTAATAGCTAATGATGTCAAACATTTTCTGAAATATTCCCTGACAAATTATACTTCTCTAGAGAAGTATCTATTCAATTCACTGGCACCATGATGGACTGAAGCTCTGGGCTTTGTTGTTACATTTTTTGTCCTTTACATAGTCTGGACAATAAACTTCATTGCAGCGCAGCCGGCAGCCTTCCTTCCTTCTGTACATGGTCTCTTCACTCTTTCGACTGCTTCCTTTGACTGTAGAAAGCAGCTTTTCAGTTTGTTTTCGTCCCATTTGTTGACACTTGCTATTACAGGTTCAAGTTCAACCCTAGGCAGCTGTCAGTGTCAAGGCAGTGGGACACAGGGGACCGGGAGTGACAGCATCTGCGCTCTCACACTGTGTGCCGCAGAATGCCCCTTTCGTGCATCACCGATCAACTGTGTCACAGGCTAAAAGCTTTCTGACCTACACAAAGAAAGGTGTCATTGAGAACCCGCACCCCCGGATGTGTTCTGACAATGCTGTAAGAATGGACAGGAGCTTGTGGTTAAAAGCTCAGAGAGCACAGGAGTGGTGGCTCACACCTGCGATCCCAGCACAAGGAGGCCGAGGTAGGAGGATCACTGCAAGTTCAAGACCATCCTGGGCTACATGGTGAGCTCAAGGCTAGCCTGAACTACATACTGAGACCCTGCCTCAACAAAAAAAAAGCCAGGGTGGCTGAATAGTGACTGAAGTTTCACCTCTGTTGGTGAAAGAAATGAAGGACGACCTAGACAAGGACACCAACTTCCACCCAATCACGAAGATGGACAACTGTACGGACAGGTTTCGTGTGGTCAGAAGAGAGTATGTGGGAGGAAGAGTGATAAAGGGGCCCAGTGCTGAAGGCATCAAATGCAGTTTGAGGGTTATCTTTAGGCAGGAGGGGACCACCCAGGATCATAAGCAAGAGTAATATGGTTGGATCAGTGTTTAAAATGGTAACTCGACAGAGGGGAAGCAAAGGGAGGGAGAAGATGGGCCAGAGGGAGGGGAAGTCAAGAAAGAAAAATGACTTTGAAGTCTACTACATCTGGATGAAAGATTGTGAGCCTGGAGGCGTCCACCAGCAGGTGGAAGAAAAGCAGCAGAAATTGATTGAAGAAGCTATAACAAGAGAAAGTGATAGGACTTCTAGGACCGGAAGTCCTAGAAGAATAAAGGCACTTCTGCGGCTTCTGAGCAGAAACAGGAAGTCATTGAAATGCAATTCCACTCACTAACCAGCTGAATCTGGGTGCAAAATGACTGAGAATTAATCCTGGGTGTATTTGCAAATAGACATGTTGGAAAAAAAAAAAAACTGGGTGAAGTAAACATCCAGATTTCCATTTCAAAACTATAACTGAGATAACTAACATTTATAGCCTCTTTGTTTTAAAATTTTAATATTCCGTTGAAAGTAAATTTTGACTGTCCAGCAGGCCAGCATAGAGTTGAAGGAGATGTCCATGCTATTTTAATGAATGGAATGCATTAATAAGCACAATTAATACATGTTAATCAAAAAATTTAGAATTTTTAATAAAAAAAGATTCTCAAATTTGAGGTCAATTCTCTAGCAATTAGAATTCCCTTGGATAGGAAAAATATGTCACTTTTCCCCCCCAATAAAAGATGTCATCATGGATCTAGCGGGAGCAGAGGGGAGAACTTACCGGAAGCTAACCCCATTATTGAGTCTGCTCGAGAACAATGTCGACTCCACCAGCAGGGGGCACCCGCCTTCTCTGAGGGCTATTTCCACATCCTCAGCGGGCTTTAGTGCTCTACCCTGTCCTTGACCAGCGCCAGCACACCTCAAGCTCCTCTCCCTTGGACTCCCACTACCGGTGTGTGGGGTCCTGCAGGGCGCGGAGCTTTGCAGTTCTCTTCTCCCAGGAGGATCACCAAGTCCAAGGCTGTGACCTTGTGTGTCCTGCCTGGGTTCTGGACCCAGAATGCACAGGTCTGATCCTGACTCTGGCCCTTACTCCCCATGCAGCTTTGAAGAACTTTTTCACATCTCTGTGTCTGTTTCCTGATCTGTCCCAAAATGGAGAGAGCCATAGTACTCTCCCTGATAATGCTAGAAGCAACCCATCTATTACATGAGTTTACTTTTCACTTTTTATTTAGGTATTTGTTTTGCTGTTACTGATAAGTGAACTCACGGTCTTTCCACTGAGCTATGCATTCACTCTTATTTGTTTATTTTTATTATGAGAAAGGATCTTGCTATCGAAGTTGCTAAGGTACCCAGGCTAAATTTGAGCTTCCTCCTGCCTCAGCTTCCCAGGTTACTGGGATTGCAAGAGTGGAAAAATGCTCGTGTGTGGCTATTTTTACATGTGGGATTTGTAAGTTTTTAACTTATGAGCCATGGGTGGTACATGAGTTATGTTACTTAATGTGGTTAACGGCCCTCACTCATAGTAAGCACGTGATAGCAGTTGGCTGATAGCATCACCTGTGTCATCCACCATTATCTGGAGAAACAAAGTGCTGACCGTAAAACAATGGATGATTGTCTGGCTTTTTCTCCTCCATTCACTACCTGTGTTCCATTTGCCAGTAAAAACTCCACTCTAAGCTGGGCATGGAGGCACAAACCTATAATCCCTGCACTCTGGGAGGCTGAGGCAAGAAGATCACAAGTTGGAGTCCAGTTTGGGCAAATTTAGCAACTTAGTGAGATCTTGTCTCAGAATAAAAAATTTAAAAGGCAAAGAAGTAGCTCTGTATGAAGGCTTTGGACTTAACCCCCAGTACTGCCAAAGAAACCTAGTACCCCTCAAAGTTGCAGAGGGATCTCAGGGACTGTCCGCGGGCTCTGCAGTACTCGAGCTGAAGCCGGCGGGAAGCCATTCGCCAGGCCCGGCTCCTTCACAGGTGCGAGGGGTCCTGGATCCTGTGTGCAGCAGCCCACAAGCAGCAACTGCAAAGAGCCCATAGACCATGTGTTCTGCCTGGTACAAAGGGCATCAAGGGGATCCCAGCAGTGCCCGTGACACGAGGGCACACATGTGGAAGACGCCAAAGGCAGAGAAAGAAAAACAAGAAGGGGCAGATGAGCCCATGACAAGTGTGTGGAGATAAATCAAAGAACGTGAACTGCCAAGGAGCTGAGGGCCGGCCGAGCAGGGGCAGGAGAAGTGCTGTCCTCCAGGGCGGCCACCCAGCCACAGGGTCTCTGCAGACGTGAGCAGCTTAAGGAGGTGGAGAGGGAGACGCTCTCCTGGAGTATCTGGGGGTGTGCAACGTAATCACAGAGCTATTCTCTCACTGGGAGGAAGGCAGGGGAGAAAACAAAAACGGAAGCAGAAGGATGCAGAGCCCTGGAGAGTCACCAGCATTCCGGTTGCGTCCAGAGCCGGAAGGAGAAGGTGCGGATGCCCCACTCGCCTCCAGGAGGAGCTCAGACCAAGATGGCTGTTACAGGAAACAAGAGTTAGTGTAGAGAGGAGAGCAGAGGAAAAACAAAATCCACACAGGCTCCCCGGATAGGAGAACAGCGCACATACTTGCACCACCAACCAGAAAGGGGCGGGGCAGGGCGCACATCATACCGAGAGGGCAGCGGGACCCACATGACGAACTGCGCCCGATGGGGACTTGGTGGCTTCCGACTTGCAGGATGCGCAACGCCGATGGTGGTCACGTGACCTCGGATTTTGTGCTGAAGTTCGGAGATGGATGGGGGTGATCTTGGGGGCCATTCATCCTGTGGCAGGATCTCGCCGTTGTAGAAAACTGACACGATCACAGGGCTTCTTGTTCGCAGGATGCGGGTGGGCAGGATGGTGGCATGTCCTCACGGCTCATCTGGCATCCATTCGTAAACCCTTCAGCCCCCGTGTCCCCGGACACGTCCAGCTCCCTCACGTGAGATTAGGACTCAACAGATACAAAATGAAGGACTTAAGTAAAAATCTCTGACACGTGTTCATTTAGGATCTGGTCAGAATCATTTCATATTTTCAAGAAGTCATCCAATATGTTTTATTTTATTCCTCCATCTTAATAAAGAAAGCCCAGAGGTATGTGCGTGTCTGTCTCCATTCCTTCCAGGGAATGATTCCATGTACCCAAAGGGTGTCAAAGAATCAGAGGCCACCAGGATCGGACAGGCTGCTACAGGAAAGGTCGATGCCAGCCTCTACCAGGCAGGGTGACGTGGAGGAGTAGGCTCACTGCTGCCTGCTGCTCATCCTCATCCCTCAGGACAGGAAGGCTTTGCATTATTATCAGTTTTCTACAACACAGATATCGTGTAATAGGATGAAAAGCTGAGGCTACCTGGGAAAGTGTTGGACCAGACATCCAAGAAGGTTTTCAAAAGCTCATAGTTTTGCTCCCCCAAAAAGTGACCAAAAAGTGACTTGACAGAGTGGGTTGGTAAGCAGAGCAGACCTTTGATAAGAGCATGGCTCTTAAATTCCCTTCACCTTCACCCACCACCGCACACAAGTCCCTCCCCTCCCCACTGGTCCAAGAAGGAAAACAAACATTCTGTTTCTTTTATAGGGACTTCCTCTGCTTTAGGGACTGAGAAACCTAACAAACAACAAAAAGAGAAGGAATGAGAAGCGAAAGAACAGTGGTGTGGCCCTTTGTGCCTGCTATGTATAATCAGAACTAAAATCTAAGCAATTTTAAACCTGAAATTGTTCAAGTTAAAAACGAAATCAGCTCTGATTTAGTTACTTTTCTTGTTGCTGAAACAAAATACTAAACACCTAAAGTTAAAGGAGGAAAGGTTTATTTTGGCTCACAGTTTGTAGTTTCAATCTGCAATTAGCTGGCTGGCAGAGGGGCATTAAAGAAGAAAAACAGCTCATGGCAGGCAGAAGGCAGCAAAAGCAGCAAGCAATGACAGCAGCCCTATTTCTGTTCCTTATTTTCTATCCAGGATACCACCCTTAGGGTGGGTAGCACTCACACTCAGGGTGGGTCTTCCCATGATCCAGACCCAGAACTATACCAAACCAACCAGTATGCTAATTCAGTAATCACACAACCTAATCTCAGAATCACACACTCAATCCCAACATCACACTCTCTAGATCCAGCCACCTCAGAAAAGCCCCACCTGTGACTGCACGAGGCCCTGAGGAACCTCTAGACATGAGCCGCAACAAGCTTCAACAAAAGTGTACAGGTAGTCGGGGCTGGGGATCATCATGGATTATCATTGGAAGACATTAGCATGGAATTAGTGTCCTACTCTTCAGGGCTGACAGCAGAAAGCCCAGCAGTTAAACTATTTCACAATATTAGTGAGATTGTGGACATTTTCGCTTCACTTCCTAGTTTTATAGATTTGTAGAAAATGATTTTGTTTCTCCGAGAGCTAATATTTGCTCTCCAGTTTCAAAGATGATTTTATCACATCTTAAATGATAGACCTTTAGTTGGGAATAAGTGTTAGACTTCGTCAAGTCATTCCATTACGTATGGATACTGTACTCATCTTTTTCTTACACTATTAATAAGATGAACTGTGCTAATGAATTACTCCTCTAGCTTCGACACCCAGGCACAGGATGAAATGCTCTGAATGCATATAGCCAAATTCTGTCAGCCAGCAAATGCTTTTAGACTTTCAAGCCTAAGTCAGCATTTTCTAAATCGTTCACCAAGATGTTATTAAGAGTGCAATAATTTTTTAAAAGGGCTCGTTCTCCAGCTTGAGAAATAAATGCCAGGCTAAAAATTTTTCAGCAGGTCTCCACTGCATGAACACTCACAGCCTCGCACAGCTTTGGGAATTTAAGTGGAGTAAGTGCTGCAGACCTCAAGCTTTGGTGACTACGAAATCCTCCTCACTCCTGGAAGTATTCACATTTCTCACAACTCTATTCTGTAGAACACGAGTCTTCAAAATGCTGGTTAGCTGTAGATTTTTGTTCAAGTCTGAAGGAAGACTTGAATTCAAAATCACATTGGTCTAGAAAAATTAATCTGATCTCGATTTTTTTAATAAATATAAGAGCCAACGACCTCTTGACTAATTGAAAGACTTCACTGCCATTCCACTTAATATCCTGGGGAAAGGGAGGATTTGATAAGATTTTGTAAATACTTTTACTTTTTTTAATCTCCATTCTTATTTATGTTGAGATGGTGTCTTGCTATGTTTCCCAGAGTGGGCTCAAACTTCTGATCCTACTGCCTCCACCTGCGGGGGAGCTAATATTAGAAGTGTGCTCCACTATGCCAGCTTCAATATTTTGTAAATTTTTACTCGATCATTATTTGTTCATCCATATTCAAATATCAACTTCTGTAAGTAGAAAATATTTACAGTTTAAAAATGTATCCCTTAAAGATTAAAGCCTGATTAGCATTCAACTGTATGTTCTCATCTTTACATATATATCCTTCAAAGCAATTGCCACATATACCTTCTAGTCACTAAATTTGTTAGGTCGTTTGCATTCATTCATGCACTGAATAAAGACTTAGAGTGACGACAGTAAAACAGGAACCAGGCATAAAAGTTTTCTAAGATACAGTTACTGTTTTGGCAAAGTCGTGGTCCACCGTGAGAGACAGACAGAGATACTAAAATCTCCTGAAATAAGGCATGGAATGAAGTCATGCAGACAAGCTGTGAAGACAAGAAAGGAGGGATTCACAGCCTGAGGAACTGGTGACTTCCTCAAAGCCTTCGGGTTCTACAAGATGAACAGAAACCCAAACAGCAGTTCAAGAAGAACTTACAGAGCACGTGAGATAGGGGGAAATGAAGAGAGCGAGTGGAGAAAGACAAAGGACGCGGTGTAGAGAATGGGAGATAGGAGTCTGCATCAGTGTCTTATTGCTGCTGTAACAAATCATCATCTCAGGGCTTGAAACACTACAGATTTATTATCTTAGAGCTACAGAAGTTGGAAGCAGGAGATGAGTTTCACTGGCCTAAATCAAAGTGTCAGCCTGGCCTCGCTCCCTCCAAGGATTCTAGGAGAAAATCTATTTCTAAGTCCTGTCTAGCTTCTAGAATTTGGGGCACCTATCTCCTATCCCATCTTTAAAGCCAATCATGTGGCATCTCCTCTCCTGTATGACCTCTGTACGACCTTCTCTCCCATTCTCGCATTTCTTTTCCTGCCTTGCTCTTCTAAGAAGCTTTGTGATTGGATCGGAAAGAAGTAGGCTTGTGGGTGGAGACAGGAAAACTGGAGGAAGGCTAAAAAATACGGGGTTTCTTTCTGGAGTGATAACAATGTTCTAAATTAATTTTGCTGATGGATATACAACTACATGGACACACTCAAAGTCTATGCACACTAAATGGTGAATTGTATGGACATGAATGACTCAACAGGGCTGCTACCAAGTAATATTTATTGCAAATCAAATATGATTCATTAATGAGAAAAAAAGAAAAGGCCAGGGCAGCCCCAGGAGAGAGATCTCATTGATGGCAGATATTCACCCAGGCAGCAAGGAAGGAGGAATAGGAAAGCAGTCAATTAACACACATTCATAATGCTGGGCAGCCTCTCTGCATCTTTTCTCTCCCTCACTTCTTTGGGTTAGATAATTGTTTTCTCACTTGCAGAGGAGAAAACTGAGGCTCAGACAGGACTACTGAGTGGCCCAGCAGCCAATGAGTTGGGAAGCCAAGTGCTGGCCCTCAGCAGATAAGCGTACTAGCTGCGAAGTCGCAGTCCCTCAGCCCCACTGTGGTTCCGGGGATGGAACCCGGGGCTCTGAATGAAGCTTCATCCCCAGCGCTTGTTTAGTTTCTTTATTTTGAGAAAGGGTATTGTCTTTGTCAGCCTGGCCTTGAACGTGCCATCCTCCTGTCTCAGCCTTCCGAAGACGTACAGCACCACACCGACTCAAAATTACACTCGACCGTTTTGCTTTGTCTATGCACTTGATGAGTAGGTTGAATTTTTTATTGTATTTTTCATTTTTTTAGAGGGGGATGATCTTTGCAAGGCTATTCAGTGGAAGGGATACTTTTTTTCTTTAATAATGAAAATACTTAAATCTATAGAATTACTTCTTGGTAACTTTTAGATAAATTTTTGCCACATGCCATTTGGGTTGGCATAATCTTTTCATCACCTAAGTAATTACTTTGCCTATATATTCTTTTCTTTTTTGAAAGAAGATGTCCATTCTCCAGCAGTAGTCTTGTTGTTTTGGACTTGTGCTATATTATGCCCGAAGAACATGGCCGACCTGTTTTCTGAATCGAGGAACTTAGAACACTTTGCTTTGTGATCTAATACAGAATGAAGTCTTAGAGAAGCTAAAGGAGTGTTCACTCTCGCTTTATAGAGGAGGTAGCTACTGCTGACCCAATACATAAATATATTTTATTGCTTAAAGCCTCTCAAAAAAAGGAAATTCCAATTTATTCTCAAATCATTTTAAAAACAGCAATGGCCCTCTCAATAATGCATTCTTAATGCCAGCAGCGCACTAGAAGTTGGAGCAGGAAGAACGCGTCTGAATCATTCAAAAGGCCAGGAAGAGCCTGGCCACTTGTAATCAGATATTTCAATACTTGTGAGGCTTTTACTTCGGCATGATGAACAGCCTAAAATGATATAAGCCTCCACGTAAGAGACTTGGCTTCCTCTGCTTTTTACATAATCAATTTGACATTTGAATTTTGGCAAAGGATCACAGGTACTTTGCTTCATTTTTTACCTGAGATTAGATTTTTTTAAAAAAATCACTGCTATCAAACTGTACCAGGCTTTTATTTTTCTAAAATAATGTGCAATTTTTCAAATAAGATCGTTTTTCCCTGATATCAAAGTCTCCTGAACAGGATTCCCAAGTACATGATACATAATAACCTTTCTGCTCCCACCCTTCTTACCCTTTCCTTTCTCCTCCCTGCTTATTCTACCCCCTTAAAATAACCCACCCCCACCATTCTGTCTTCCACAAACTACTTCTTTATAAGAGCAAGCAACTAATCTAAAAATAAAAAGGAATCACAAAAGAATTCATCATCAAAAATGAGTCAGAGAACTGACTGTGGTGGTGCATGCCCATCAGCCAAATGCTATGGAAAGCCGAGGCAGAGGATTCCAAGTTCGAGACCAGCCTGAGCAGTTTAGTGACTCAGCAATAGCAAGATCTTATCTCAAGTGAAAAGTAAGTGGGGATGTAGCTCAGTACCAAGACTATGGGTTCAATACAAAGAATCACAAATAAAAAGTTGAGTCAGAAAAGAAAAAGGTTCTATGGGGTACTATAAACACTCTATAGGAGTAATACTAATGACAGAAGGGTGCCCTATGATATCACCTGCTTACATTCAGATGGGTAGATTTTTGTCCCTGGAGACAGTCTACAAGATGCTGCAATGTGACAAAAGCATCCAGGTCAACAACCCTTCCCTGATCCCGGTGGTTACTAGCGTGGCCCCAAAAGGACCCTATGGAAGGATCCTTCTAGAACCATCTGAAGATCATGGTGCTGAAGCCCACTCTCCCGGCTTCCCATGAAAAGCTAAAAGTCAAAAAAAAAAAGCACAGCTCAAACCTCAGAAACCCAAGCCAAAGTTTAAACTATAGCCAAACATCTAGATGAATATGTCTGTTCCATCCCATAAGACTTGTTTGATAAGAAAGAAAAAAAGAGAGAGACGGAGAGACTGACTGACAGACAGACAGACAGACAAAGTGAAAAGAAGAAAAATAACTACTACTACCAAGGCCTGGCTTCATAGTACCCTTGGTTTGGCCTCATGAAATGAAGACCTGCCAGCCCAGATGATTTCAGAAGGCTTGTTAACCTCCATCTTCACAGAGCAAGAAAATATACTGAGACTTTAGAGTGCTCTGCACCCTAGGTCCCCCATCCTACCCATCCTCCTCCACATCTTCATGAACTGTGATGTTCAGATAAATCAACTCAGAGCCAAACAGATGTTAATGGGGAAAGGTACAGCGGAATGGCAGGAACACATTGGAGGCTATGCACGCGGTGACCTCATGATTATGAGCACAGGCTCTGGAACCACAGGGCCTGAGATGATTCTTCACATCACTATCGATGGCTAAGTAACCACGGCCAACCCCGTAACTGCTCCAAGCCTCGTTCCTTTTTGTGAGCTGGTATAGACAGTATAGATCAAGAAAGACCCTCAGAGGCCACGTGGTTCAAGAGCCGGAGCTGGTTGAAGGTGACTGGATTCGGGGGCACTATACTCATCAAGGAATCATCTACCTGTGTACGGCCACTGAGCGTGCTGTTTGGGGAGGCAGGTCAAACAGAGGCGGGTGTTACCTGGACAGACGTATCTCCCTGCCTACTCCTTCCTTTCTGTCTGCTTCCTGACTACCATGATGTGAGCAGCTTTCTTCCACCATGCTGACTCTGCCCTGGAACCTGCCTACCAGGGACTCCAACCACAAGCCCACACAGACCCCTTGCTCACTTAAGTTTTATCAGATATTGTGTGTCAGCAACAAGAAAAGGGACAAGACAAAATGCTCCACATTTTGAAGACTACCACTAGGGGGAAAAACCACCAACGTGAGTAGCAATAAATTATGATTATCACTTTTCAAGTGATGTACTGCCTTAAAAGAAGAAGAGCAGGAAGCAGAAAATGGACAAAATGCCAAACTTGAAAGTAAAAGCTGTCACAGGTGAGAGTACACCAGAAGTTGGAACCTGAATGTGGGACATCACACACCAACTGTCCCTGTAGCCTTCGAAGGGGAGCTGACCTTGTGTCACCCAAGTGAGCAGAAAGCAGTCCATAATCCATGTCCATTGGCAAGAAACACATGTGGACAGATGTTGCTTTGAAATAAAGAGCAAAACTGACATGGAGGTAAGACTAACTCAGAACCATACTGCCAAGGCTCAAGGGAAAAGCTAGCTTTATTATAACCCAAGGACATATGCATTTCATAAAACAGGAGCAAAAATCTACAGCCAGAGAGCACCCTGAGAAGAAAATGAAATAAAGGATAGAAAGGTATGGGAATAATGTAAGAATTGCAAGAAATCAGAAAGCACTTAAATATCCACTCGGTGGAAAGGCAAGACAGACACGGCAGACAATCCAGTGATGGCAACAACCCTCTCAAAGAATTCTCCAAGAATGTAGAGAAAAAGGAGAAAGAAATGACAGAAATTGGAATGAGCCATATGTGAAAACTAGTTTTAAAACTCTAATATAAAGATAACAAATCTTCCAGAAGAACTGAACAGCACAGAAACAACAAACTAATGAAAAAGGGAATAACACAGCAAAAATGGAATACCAGATCTCCAGGAGAATCATATTGAATGAAAAGAGATTTTCAAATAGACTTATCCTGGCAAAATATCTTATTGAGGCCAGGCATAGTGGCTCATGCCTGTAATTTGAGCACTCAAGAGGCAAAAGCAGGAGGATTGCTGGGAGTTCAAGGCTAGCCTGGGCAACATAGTGAGTTCAGGGCTAGCCTGAAGTACAAGAGAGATCCTGTCTCAAAAAACTTTAAAAATAAATAAATTTATATATATATAATAATTGAAATATTAATTCAGTCAAGAACTGGGAGTATGTAAGAAGGAAGAAAAATTAGACTAACTCTATCTTCTCTACCATAGAAAGTTCTAGAAAACACTGGAATACCTGCACAGTTGAGGGAAAGGAGTCACAAGGAGTGACTCAAGATTTTGAAAACACAAATAAATGTGTGTTTTCACACAACATTCTTAACTATGTCTGACTTGAGAATATATAAGGCCAATAACCAACTGCAGAAAAATGTCACCATAAGTTTATGCCAAATGAGGACTAGACTGCCCTATAAAGTAATTTTAGGGCTCCTCCCATAATTTATGGAGTCCTCAAACTCCAGTACAGGGCCTGTGATTCTCCCTGACCTCCTCTCCCACTCGCTCCAGGACCAGGACTATGGTCTTCAGATCCTCCTTCCCCATTCCAGTTACAGGGAATTTTCCAGCTGAAATGATCACCGGCACTGCCCTGTTCCATTCTAATTACAAAGGTTACATTACTTACACTGCCAGACTTCATATGAGAATGAGTAGAAAGCACTTTATTTCTCCTTCCCAAAACACAGTGGCATAATTTAAAAGATGTCTTCATTGCCAAGCAAGTAAGGTCTGGTTTTCTGTTTCTTTATTACTTAATAACATTTTTGTTTCCTAAATTCAGAGGTCAGGCACGCTTAAAACAAAAAAATGCAAAAAAGTAGCAACAGAGGAAAACACATTCTAATCACAACCCCCCCCAAAAAAAAACTGTTAAATTTTACACTGTGCATTACTTCACCTGCCTACCGTTCATATTCATAGTATTTAAGTACAGTCAACAGTTCCTTTGGTCTCCTATCAAAAATTCTTCAGCATCATTTCAAATGCATTCCACCCCATGAATAACTGACTCATAATTAGCTTAATCAGGCCCTAATCATTGGACAATTATTGTGGCACTATGGAATTATAGTACACATGATACATTAATACGGTGCAATGCAGTAATTACAAATTTAGCTCGGGAAGTGAATTTTCCAGAGATCAAATCCCTGTCCCACCATTTATTAGCCACACAAAGTTGGACAAATTAATTAAACAATCTGTGCCTGTTTCCTCCGGAGCATAATGAGGGTTATAACAGTACTTCACTCATAGAGCTGTGTGGATTACAAGAATTCAGACATGTAAGTTTAGAAAGCTCCCTGCAAACTGGAAAACAATCTCTACTTGATTGTGTTTCCAGTTCTTTGCTACAGATGGGATGAATATCCTTATACCTGTATGTTTCTTTTTCTGTTTCTGTTTCTTTTTCAGTAAGTACTGGGGATGGAAGCCAAGGCCTTTATAATTTATCTTTTTATTTTGACACAGAGTCTCACTAAGTTGGCCAGACTGGGCTGGAACTTGCCATCCTCCCACCTCAGCCCCTCAGAGAGCTGGAATTCTAGACACCCACCACCATGACCAGCTAACTAGTTTGTTTTTAAGACAAAATTCTTAGAAATGAAATTGATGGGTATAGTGCCATGTATACATATTGTCAACAAAAACTTGTACAAAGTTGTATTTACATAATTTTGTAATTCTACCAATAAAGAAAATGACAGTGGCCAATTTCATCCAGACTTTCCAACACTGAATTCTATATTTTTCTCTTCAGTTCGGCAAAGACAGTGAAAACTGATATTTGTTGTTTTATGTTGAAACTCTACTGCCAATAAAGCATTATTTTCTGTAGGTATAATGTATTGTCCACTTTGATATTTATTTTCCTGATGTTCAAGACCTGCTAACTTTCTTTGGTCAGTTTTTTTATATGAGTATTTTTCTACTGATTGCTAAAATATTTTATGGATTAGAAATAAACATTTATAATGTATATTTGAAATATTTTTAATCAGTTTGTCATCAAGTCTTTAGGTTTATTTATAATGCTCTGATTTTTAGTCAAATTTCTTAACATCACATCTACCAAATTTTGCCTTTATTAATATAACTTTGAGTTTAGAGCTGGAAAAGCTTTTTTTTTTTTTTTTTTTTTTTTTTTTTTGAGACAGGGTCTCGATTTTTAGTTCAGTCTGACCCTAAGCTCCCTATGTAGCCCAGACTGGCCTTGAACTCACAGCAATCCTCCTGCCTCTGCCTCCCGAGCGCTGGGATTACAGGTGTGAGCCACCAGGCCCAGCATTGTGGTGTGTGGTACTGTTTACTAGCGGGCATGAGTCACCATGCCTGGCACTGTGATGCGTGGTACAAGGGATCAAACTCAGGACCTTGAATTTGCAAGGCAGACACTGGAACCATTGAGCTAAATCCTGGCCTGGAAAAGCATTTTTAAATGCAGGTTGTTTATGAATTTCACCTACTTTTTTGCATTCTCCAGTATTTTTTGTGACTTGTACATTTTATCTTTAACTCTTTAATCAAAATCTAATTGATTTTGGCTTTAGCATGAGAAAAAAAATTGACAATTTTCTTCCCAAATATTGACAGAATTTCCCAATAATCTTTACTGAGTCCTTCTGTCACTGTTTTGGAAGTCTTGCTATTTACTAATCATAAAAATTCAAGTATGTCATTGGCTTCTCATGTTGTGTTCCTCCTATTTAGATCATTCTTCATTATTATGTTCTTAAAGTGAATTTGAATATCTAGAAGAGCAAATATTCACTCACCATCTTGTTTTTATTATCAATGATTTAATTGGCACTTATCAGCAGTTTATTCTCCAGGTGAACTTTACAGTAATTTTGTCAAATTCCTGAAAAAGCCCAGGGGGAATTTTATTGTTGTTGTTACAGGTGACGCACAGCAGCTATTGTTCTATTTGTTTCGGTCACTTTTTAGAAAACATAAGTTATCTGTATGCTGGCCCCTGCCTGCTCTCTGACCTGGAGCCTGGCAGGTAGCCCTGGTTTCTCGCCATGTCCTTTGTGTTCTAGGGCTCAACCTCACCTTGCTGATCCCTGATTAGATTTCCTGTTCCTTCCCTGCTCCTCACCCTACATGTGACTTCGCTCCCACCTGAGGGGCTTCCTTCATCTTTTTAAAAAATGTTAAATTATCTTTTAAATTTTGCTACATTTGTTTTCATCTGGGCCTGTGGCCTTGTCATGTAAGCGTGGCTCTTCTGCATTCTGCTCTCCTAGTTTGGAGCCGATGGCTTCTTCAGTCTCTTTAAGACTACAGCAGATGCTGATGAAAATTTGTTTTTGTTTTTGAAGAAATATCTTCTCTAAAAATGTGCCCTTTCTTTCCTCCCAGCAGGATCTGTGCATCTCCCCGTGTTACAGATTTATTTTGATGTCCCAGGTGGGGTCTTCGTTGTTCTTGCTTATTCAGCTTTTAATGAAAATC
>PVIR01037090.1:0-15375 GCA_004026965.1 Petromus typicus | reverse complement strand
GTGAGACAGGGTCTTGCTTTGTAGGTCAGGCTGGCCCTGAGCTCAGCCTTGAACTCACAGCAATCCTCCTGCCTCTGCCTCCCGAGTGCTGGGATGACAGGCGTGAGCCACCACGCCCGGCGCTGTGGTATGTGGTTCTGATTGCTGCTGGGTGTGAGTCTCCATGCACAGTATTGTTGTATGTGGTTACCGGGGGATTCGAACCAGGCTTTTACGTTTGCAAGACAGGCGCCGGAATCACTGAGCTAAATCCCTGGCCTAACTTCTACTCTTTTTATAATTTAGCCCAAAAGTGAAACAATAGGCAGCACTCGGATACATCAGACAAGAATTTTGCGTGTAGCCAAGTGTAATGGGAAGGGAGCATTGTGGAAAGCTGAGGCAAGAGGAAGGCAAATATAAGCCCAGTCTGGTCAACCTGAGCGACCCTATCACAAAATTTAAAAAAATAAAGGGCTGGGGATGTATTTCAGTGGAGGTGTTGCTGTCGTTTGGCTCATCACATTTGCCCAGTGGGCAGTAAATCATCGAATTCTGTGCGTCCCTGCGCATTTCTGCCCTCCATACTGTGAGCTCACAGTGGTGCCAGGGGCCAGGTCCACGATGAGGCAAGCTGCTAAACGAACAAGTCCGGGATTTAGGGGATTTTTTTGTTTTTGCGGTACCAGAGATTGAATTTGGACTCTTCCGCTTACAAGGAAGGCGTGGTAACCCTTAAGCTAAACCCCTGGCCGAATAAGTGCGTTTTAAAACGGTAACAGCCACAGAGCAGGTTCCTGGGAAACGATGCAAGGCACAGAAGCTCGCTGAGCTCAGAGGCAAACTACTGCAAGAATCTCCATAGAAAGTAGGTCAGGTCCTTCCTACTTTAAGAATTTGAGGCCCGGTTTCCGCGCCTGCGCAGGGGCAGAGTAAACAGCTCTGCCTCGCCCTCCGGCTTCTCCCCGGGCCGCCGAAGGCCGCAGCCTCCCCGGACACCGCCTCCCACGGGGCCAGGGGCAGCGGCCCTTCAGGGTGTTGGGTTCTCTTGGGGGGTGTGGATCTAAGTGGTACAGTCCACTGCCTCCGTCCCGCGCGCTTTTCGCGCCGGTCTTGCTCCGTCTTCCCCGCCAGGACAGGCACGCTAGGCCAGCCCGAGGAGGAGGGGCGCGGGCCGAGGGACCGGTCTGAGCCGGTCTGCGGCGCAGGCGCAGTGCGGATAAACAGGAAGCGGGCGGCGGAGGCGGCCGAGAGGGGACCTGCGGCTTCGGGCGTGCGGTGAGAAGGCTACAGTTGCTAGGAGCGCAGCAAACGCTGGATGTGAGAGAAGAGGCCTCGACGCCGGCTTCCAGGGACGAGAGGCCGGGGCTCCGCTTTCCGCCCGCATCCCGACGCCCCAGCCGAGGCCCGGCTGACAAAGGCTCGCCGCTCCCGCCGCCGCCGCCCTTCGCATCCGGGCACTTGCGCGCGGGGGAGGGGCGCCGGCTGAGTCCGCGCCCGCGACGCCCGCCGAGGGCCGCAAAGGTGGCGGCGGCCTGCAGCGGAAGGATGGTGCAGAAGGAAGGCCAGGCGGCGCTGGAGGAGCGGGACGCGGACCTCGGCTCCGGTCCCGCCGCCTCTGCGGGCGCGGCGTTGGAGCCTCAGGCGGCGCCGGGCCCGGGAGACGACCACGCCGCCGGGCCCGGGGGAGCTGCGGCGGCCGGGGCTGCCGGGGGCGCTCGGAGGTTCCTGTGCGGCGTGGTGGAAGGTGACCGAGCCCCGGGGGGCGGCGGGCGGTTCCCCTGGGGTCTGCTCTTAAGCAGCACCTGAGCGGGAGGGCGATCGGGCTGGGCCCTTTTTCCTGCTGGCGCCCTTAAACGGCGTCCGGTCCGCTCTGGCCACTAATGAGCTTCCTAACGTCTTCTGGCGTGGGTTTGGAGCCAGAGCGATGTTGGAGGACGTCGTGAGGGGCCTGCCGTGTGTGAAGGTCTGAGATGCGCGGCTTTGTACGGTGGGACCCTATTGAGGGCCGTCTGCCGTGGAATGAAGGAATATGCTGGACGTGGTGCCGCACGCCTGTAATCGTAGCGCTGGGCGGCTGAGCTGGGGATCGCAGGTTCTGGCCTCGTCTGCAGTTTGGCGAGAACCTGTGTCAGAATTTAAAAAGGGCTGAAGGTGTAGCTCGGTGTGAAGGTCGTGGGATGTTTCCATTAGCCAGAAAGGATGTATTTTTTAAAAAGAATATCGCGGTCTTTATTAAGGGGGGGATATGAACCCATACAGACATACTTGTCCTCATAAAGAAGAGTAATTGGCCTATAGTATTATAAGTTCCTCCCTGTTTAGAAATTTTTTACAGGCCAGTAAATTTCAGTGCTCGTTTGAAGAATCATTTGCAATCTGGAAAGTTGTGGTCTTTCCCATCTTTGTACCGTACCCGTAGCTTTGGGGAGATCTGGTTTTGACTAGTTCTCAAAAACATCAAAATAGGCATTCAAATTTGGTGACTCCGGAAGAGGCTTAAAAGTACTTTTCACGGGCCAGGAATTTCGCTCAGTGGCGCCGTGCCCGCCTCGCAAGCGCAAGGGCCTGAGTCTGATCCCTGGTACCGGAAAAAAATTCTCCTTCCTTCCCATTTGCAGTTAACCTAGTGCAGGAAAATTCCCAGAAGGTTATGGTTTCTGAGTGAGAATGGACAGATAGCCCCGCCCAACGCTCTTTGGGAGCACCAATCATCAGTGCTCTTTCCTTCAGTGTAAGATTTATTTGAATTTTATGGAATATGGGAATTTCAGAGCTAGACTGGATAAGTTGTAGGAAACTTGCCAGACCATTATACCTTCAGTAATTGAAAGACTAAAAAATTTTATTGTAGTTTGAACTGGTTGGTTCTGAATAGCCTCAAAAGATATCTTGCACTGTTCAGAAGTTCTCCTGTCTGCTCTTTCTCCCTTTCCCTTGTACATTTCCCTGGTGACTGAGCACCTGGCCAGCCCAGCCCAGGTTTACTTCATATACGGCTTCTTGGTTGGCAGCACCTCCAAAGTGGAGGGGAAAAGGAGATGCCATAGTTAACTGCTGTCGCGCCTGTTTGTTTCTTACCTTAACAAACCTTTGTGGGTTTTAACTCTTGCATTAACGGCTCTGCTTCGTCTTTGTGATGTAGATCATCAGGCAAACCATAAACATGACTATTGTGAGGGCAAACTTGGTTTCTGAAGGTTAAAAGAGTTCAAGTTAGGCACTAGGAAAACTATATTGGAGTACTTCCAAAGAAATGTCTAGGTGGGTTTTCTTAGGGTTTTTTTTGAGACAGGGTCTCGCTTTGTAGTTCAGGCTGGCCCTGAGCTCAGCCTCCAACTCACCTCACAACAATCCTCCTGCCTCTGCCTCCAGAGTGCTGGGATGACAGGCATGAGCCACCACGCCCGGCACTGTGGTATGTGGTACGGGTTGCTGCTGGACGTGAGTCTCCACACCCAGTATGGTATGTCGTACCGGGGATTGAACCCGGGTCCTTGCGCTTGCAAGACAGGCGCTGGAACCACTGAGCTAAATCCCCAGCCCTTTTTTAGGTTTTTGAGACAGGGTCTCACTTTGTAGTTCAGGCTGGTCCTGAATTCAGCCTGGAACTCAGCAATCCTCCTGCCTCTGCCTCCTGAGTGAGTGCTGGGATTACAGGCGTGAGTCACCACACCCGGTACTGTGGTATGTGGTACTGATTGCTAATGGACTTGACACCCCTCAACCCCTGCTGTATGTGGTTACTAGAATCGAACCTGGGCCCTTGTGCTTGTAAGGCAAGCGCTGGAACCACTGAGCTAAATCCCTGGCCTCCTTGAAAGACCATTTATAGGAGATAAAAAACTGTTAAGTTTTGCTATCAAGAGTATTTTAAAGCCTACCTGGAGGGGGATGAACTTTTTTTTTTTAAATCAGGAACTTTTGTTTTCGAAATAAAGACTCACAATACAGTTCGAGCTAGCCTTGAACTGGCATATAACCAAGGTTGATCTCAAACTCAGTGTTGATCCTCCTGCCTCACCATACCAAGGGCTGGGATTACAGGCAACAGACACCACGCCTAGCTGGAGCAGGAACTTCTTACAAGGGTAGTTCTTGGTGTGTATAATGATACCTGACCAAGTTTCAGGTACTAAGGCGGCTGAGGCAGGATAGAAAGTTGGACAGCAGACAAGGCTGAGGATGTAGCTAAGAGTTAGGATTTTTGTCCTAATTTATCATTTGTGAGGTTACACAACCCCTAGTACTAAGGGGGGAAACCATAAAATTAGATCAGTCTTTTCTTCTGGTCCTGTCCCTAATTTTACTACCTTGTTTCTCACCTCGTCCCTCTAAAAGCAGCTAATTCCTCCTCCAAGGTAGCAGTTTTTACTATTATTTGAATTGCTTTTTTTTTCAACTTGGTAAGATTGAGAGTGGTAGGGCATTGGTCTAAACACTAGGGCCATGAGTTCATGCCTAGAACTGGAAAGAAAGGTTTATAATTTCACAGTAAAGATATGTTTACTTATTTTCATGTAACTTTCACCCAAGGAATGTCGTGCTAGAAAAATAAAATTTGTCTGAGGGCAAGAGAAGAAAAGTTGTCTGTAATTTTACCAATCATAGATTTAAAAAATCCCAGAAACCTTAAATGTTTTACTAAATATTGTTTAGGTTTTGATGTGTTACACATTTTTAAACAAAATTGGATTTTGTTTTATGACTAGTAATCTATTCTCTCAAAAAAGCTTACCACATTTTGAAAGCCAAAAGAAATTAATTTCATTCTTACTTGAAATCTAGGATTTTACGGAAGACCCTGGGTTATGGAACAGAGAAAAGAACTTTTTAGAAGGTAAATTATTGTATTATTATTATTATATGAAGCATGCTAAAAGTCATAAGAAAAAACCTGACACTGAATCTCCCTGATCCTCTTGAGAATACCCTTTTTCTCAACTGTAGAATCTACTTGCTGTCGGCCCTTCCTGGGTTTGCACCTAAGCCAGTTTTCACACCTCCCGGGGGGGTGGGATAGGACTTGCTTCACTGTCACACCCAGAGTTGTGACTTTATTCAGTACCAGCACATTGACATATTTTGGGATACTTAATTTTCTTCCTCAGGTTACTGGTTTAAAAGGCTACTGTCCTAGAATATTACTAGTTTTGTGTGAAATTCAGATAGTTCAAAAAGAGGAAGAGACTTGAGATTTACAATCTGTTGTTATCTTTTTATATGTGTGTAATTTTCTCTTACCTTAAGGCTCCAAAAATGGGAATTGAATACATACTTGTATGCACCAAAAGATGACTACAAACATAGGATGTTTTGGCGGGAGATGTATTCCGTGGAGGAAGCTGGTAATTTTTCTTTTTTATCCATAAACTTTGTATGTGAGTAAAACAGCTATATTGTAGAGTAGCTGTACCGTAATTTTATTAAATATTCATTTTCACTTTATAATTTCAAAGTATCTGATAACCACAGTATGTGTGAGCTACTACAGACTGAAAGATCGCCACCAGTAAAGTTGTGGCCTGAAGTGTGAATTATGGTGGGTATTTCATTTTGACTTTACCTGTTCTGTGGCCAAAGTCTGTGCTCTTTAACTTTTTTTTTTTTTTTTGAGGCAGGGTGTTATAATTCAGGCTGGCCTCAAACTCAGGGCGATCCTCTTACCTCAGCCTCTCAAGTGCTGGAATTGCAGACATGCACTAACTACTATGCCTTTCACTTCTGCCAGGGATCTGTACAGTGGCCACTTGGAGAGTGTTGCTTCTGCCAGGAATGAGTAGGGCAGAAAAACTGAAGCACCTGGCTTGAGCATAAATGTTAGGAACTCTAAATCAGTAATCAAGATAAATAGTATTTGCAGCTGGGCATGGTTGCACACACCTGTTAACACCCCCACCCCTGCAGCTGAGGCAGGAGGATTGCGGGTTGAGTGCAGGCTGGGCAGTTCAACAGGAGCCTGGCAGTTCTTTAATCTTAAAAATCTTACTAGTACGTGTGCAGTGTTTAACAAAAATCATAAAGGCTTTCCTGGTGTAGTGGCACACGCGTGTAATCTCAACATTTAGATGTCTGAGGTGGGATTTCTGCCATAAGTTCAAGGGCAGCCTGGACTGTGAAGTAAGTTCGGGGTCCGCCTAAACTACATAGGGAGACCCTGTCTCCAAAGAAGAAGCTTAAAATTTGTAATAATAATTTACCTGTAGATATAAGGATGAAGAGTTCAGATTGTTGAAGTCATTACTTAATCAGAGTCCTTACTTTAAAAAGCATTCTTATTATTTAGTTAAGAATTTCAGTTGTTGGTTGGGCCAGGGATTTAGCTCAGCGGTTCCGGCACCTGTCTTGCAAGGGCAAGGACCTGGGTTCGATCCCAGGTAACCATGTAACAATACTGGGCGTGGAGACTCACCCCAGCAGCAGTACCACCAGAACCATATACCACAGTGCCGGGCGTGGTGGCTCACGCCTGTCATCCCAGCACTCGGGAGGCAGAGGCAGGAGGATTGCTGTGATGTGAGTTGGAGGCTGAGCTCAGGGCCAGCCTGAACCACAAAGCGAGACCCTGTCTCAAAAAAACCTTAAAAAAAAAAAAAGAATTTCAGTTGTTGGGATAGCCAAAAAAAAAAAAAAAGCATGTATACCTCTCAAGTACTGTGAAATAGAAATGGCTCGTAGAGAACAACCCAGTACTTCTGTGGTTTTTTTCCCTTTTGGTACTAGGGATTGAACTCAAGGCAGGCATCAGAACCACGTAAGCTAAATCCTGGACCCAAGATCTTGCTGTGTAATTTAGCCTTGAACTTGTGCTGATTCTCCTATGGCATCTGTCACTGTGCCCAGCTCCAGTACTTTTGAAAAAAGGCAGTGAAAAGAATACTTTTTTGATTTTCACTTGTTTGCTTAAAAAGGAAAAGAAACTATTTGGAAGTGAGAAGGAAGGGCTTCTTTTCTGTTGGTTCAAATTTAAAAAAGTGACACTTATTTTTTATTTCTTACTATGACTTTAAATCACTTCAGGCTTGTGTCCTTTTGTATGGTCTGTTGTTACATTGGACATAGTTTCATAAAATCTAACTTCTTACAAGGTAGGAAGAAGTAATCTCTTCAGTTGGAAAGTGAAGGTTCTTTCAGTTTTTACCCTACTTTCTAAAAACATGGACTCTGTTTTTTAGAGCAACTTATGACTCTGATCTCTGCTGCACGAGAATATGAGATAGAGTTCATCTATGCTATCTCACCTGGATTGGATATCACTTTTTCCAACCCCAAGGAAGTATCTACCTTGAAACGCAAACTAGACCAGGTAACTACTTATTTTTAAATTATTTTTCCTGACTCAGTACTTGAAACTAATGACTTTCTGGATTGCTTTTACAATGTTAAGAGAAATAAATTAGCTCCATTTTTCTGTGGGAATAATTTAATGTTTTCATATAAAGGAACACTTTTTCAAAGTATAGTAGTACCGTGGCACTTGTTAATTTTGCTTCCGTGACGCTCAGTGAGGACGAGAAGTGATGAACACCAAAGCAGTGGTTAATGCCAAAAAGGTAGCGAGTCAAGAGGGCGTCAGCGCTGTTGACTGTGAGCACCAGGACCAAGTTTCCGATCGTAACATGTCAGATGTGGCAGCCAGATGGTGTACGTATCTGAAATCGCAGTCCTCAGGATTGCCACGAGTTTGAGGCGAGGTGGGAACATAGTGAGACCTTGCTACAAAAGAAAAATCTGAGTGCCAAATGTGATGAGTTTCAGAACAGTCGAGTATCAGTATATGATTAGATAAAAAGGTGCCATTGCTTCTCAGTTTGAGAGCTGCCTTAAGCCCAGTGTGGTGACTCATGCTTGTTACCCAGCCCTCTTGCAAGACTGAGGCAGGAGGGTTGAGAGTTCAAGCCCAGCCGGGCAAAATAATTCCTGTCTCAAAAGGGCTGGGGAGTTAGCTCATTCAAAGACCCTGGGGTCAATACCTAATACAGTCAAAGAAGCCTTAAGAGAAGGTTGGTGATGTGGATTGGGGTAGAGCTTGGGGCTAATATGCGTGTGGCCCTAGATCCCGAGTTTCTACAGGAGTGATATATGGCTAGAAGTGATCCTTAAGAGAGTGCTGACTATTGGCCAGGTTAGCTGTTACTTGTAGTTCCATCACTCTGGAAAGTCTGAGAAAGGAGGATTACAAATTCAAGCCCAGCCTGGGCAATTTGAGGACTAAGTGGAACTCTGTCTCAAAATAAAAACTGCTGAAGATGTAGGTCAGTGAAAAGTCTTTTGTCCTTAGGTTCCATCTCCACGAATGAAAGAAAAAAGAGAATAATAATAATTACTAGGTTGTATTCTTTTGGGGCTTTTTTGAGACAGTATGTTGCTGTATTGTCTAGGCTGTCCTTGAGTTTACTGTGTAGTCCAGGTGGCCCTTGAACAGAGACCATTGGCCTCTTTAGTGCTGTGATTACAGGTGTGCACCTGCTTGCCTAGTCTGAAGCTCTATTCTTAAGAATCTCTGTGTGTGGGGGAGGGGTTATAAATCCAGGTGATTCTAAGATGAGTAGCCCAGAATAATACTTTGGAGAAGTATACCTATCCTATAGGTGCATGCCTGAATTTGTGACTGAGATGAGAGAAACCATATTTTTCCTGTTAAAGATCAGTTTCCTAAATTATACAAATAGTAGATGTAATTCTGTCTGGAAATTACTGTGTTCCCAAGAAACAGACCAATGTAAGATATTAATGCGTTGGTGAACCTGATTTAGATCTAAATCCCACTTAACATAGAAACCACATGTTTTTTGTTAAATCATAGGGCTCCCTTTTTTTTTTTTTTTTTTTTAAATTCACAAATTTTGTTTTGTTTTTAGTTTTAATTTTGTTTGGAGATCAGGTCACTGTTGTAGCCCAGGCTGGCCTCAAACTTGTGATCCTCTTGCCTCAGTCTCCCAAATGCGAAATTATAGGTGTATGCCACTGTACCTAGTTAGGTTTGCTGATTTTTTATATACGTATGTAGGTATATATACATTTTTTTAAGCTAAAAGTTACATTAGTATCATTTTTTTAGCTCAGTTACATTAGTGTCAGTATTCAGGGCTAGGGGTGCATGATGCAGTACACATGTGTACTTGGCATATATACAGTCCTAAATAGATGAAAGATAGTTAAAATTTCCCATGACTGGAGCATTTTTTTGGAGACAAGGTCTTACTTTTTATAGTTCAGGCTGGCCCTGAGCTCACCCTTGAACTCACAGCAGTCTTCCTGCCTCTGCCTCCCAAGTGCTGGAATTACAGGCGAGAGCCACCATGCCACCATGGCACTGTGGTATGTGGTTCAGGTTGTGGGTGGGAGTGAGTCTCCACGCCTGGCATTGTTGCATGTGGTTACCAGGGATTGAACCTGGGCTTGAACCTGGGGATTGAACCTTGTGCTTGCAAGGCAGGTACTGGAACCACTGAGCTAAATCCCTGGCCCGTAGGAAGGGCCTTTGAACTAGCTACATACTCAGCATTTTTTTTTCTTCTTTTTCTTTTTTAATTTTGCAGTAGGGTACTGTTAATTTACTAATTGCCCAGGATGGGCTTGAGTTTGGAATCCTCTTGCGTTAGCCTTCTAGATTGCTGGTATTACAGGCCTGTACTGTCATGCTCATTTTATTCTTTGTTTTGGGGGGGTTTATTTCCCTCTCTAATTCATGCTTTGTCACATTTTTCTGCAGAGATGTTAAGATGGTTGTGCCTTTGGGGACTAGAACAGGCAAGGGGTGTTATGTCCTTTTACTTACTCGCATTTCTGTGTTTTTCTTCTGTTGGGTTTTCTGTCATAAGCAACTTAGGAGAATAAGGCTGCATTTCAGCAATTTTGTTGGAAAATACAGTATTTGAATAGTACATTCAACCCCACAGTGAAAAAAGTACAAAACTTTGTCTTGCTGTTTAATTTAGGATTTCTTCCATTGGAAATACAAAAACAAATATTTTCTTTTTCTAGGTTTCTCAGTTTGGGTGCAGGTCATTTGCCTTGCTTTTTGATGATATTGACCATAATATGTGTGCGGCGGACAAAGAGGTTTTCAGTTCTTTTGCTCACGCACAGGTCTCCATCACAAATGAAATTTACCAGTACCTAGGAGAGCCAGAGACTTTCCTCTTCTGTCCTACAGGTATTGTATGTAACAGCTTAATATGTAAGTGGTCTTACTGGGATATGTGACTTCTAAAGGACGTCATGTATGGGTCTGAATTAAACCTCTCATTGATGTATAAAGAGTCCATTTTCTGGGGCCAGGAATTTAGCTCAATGTTTTTAGTGCCTGCCTTTCAAGCGCGAGCGCCCAGATTGGATCCCTGGTAACCACGTACCACGATGCTGGGCACTGGCACACATCTGTAATCCCAGCACACGGGTGGCAGAGGCAGGAGGATTGCTGAGTTTGAGGCTGAGTTCAGCCTCAACTACAAAGCGAGACCCTGTCTCAAAAAAACTAAAACTTAAAAAAAGAAGTCCTTTTCTGGAAGACATTTCTCAAGATCTGACGTTACAGAAATTAAGGAGCTTGTAAATGATGACAGACTTGGCCAAAGGTTTTTGTCTTTTAGAATACTGAAAGTATATAAATATTATACCCTGTCAGGATATTACGGGAAGGATACAGTTACTGAAATGAAAACTGGAAAAGACCAAATTTACATTGCTTTAACTGTTACTTCTCATTTCCTCCTCCTCACCCCTTTTCTGCTCAGCCTGTCTGCTCCAGTTTTCACTCCTCCCACCCCCATCTGGATTCTTATTGTCAGTAGTCAGTATAGAAAACTTAGTACTTTTTCCATTTCCTTTTTTTTTCTTTTCTCGAGTTTTCTTCCATTGAAAATGTTTGTCTTTAATTGCCTCTCAGAATTAACTTATAAGAGTTCTCCCCAACTCTGTTTTCTCAGGAACAGATAAATTCTGTGAATATGCACAATTATTTAATTTTGTGTATGTCTTAGTATTATAACCCAAGAACCTCACTTTAGTATGTAATCCAACACTACATACTCAGATATTGCTTAGTAAGATACTGGAAATTCAAGTGTAAGTTGTAGTTAAGGTACTAATAGCCATTGTGATGATCTTGAATTTGTTTCATTATGATGCTATCAATTCATTCTGTGTGGGCTGTGATTATAAATGAGAAATATGGGTGAGTTGGAATTAGGTACACAATGCTCAGATTCTTAAGTGTTAATTTTGTAAACTTGTGTTTTATCAATGCTTCTTAAATGAACTACATGAATAAGTTTTATTCTTTTTTAGATACAATATGGAAGTCTTGTTTTGATGAAATTAGAACTGTTAGGCATTTTTTCCCCCATCTCAAAACCCTTGTCATTTCACTACTGACTGTTGTACCTTTTCCCCTCTACATTCAGAATATTGTGGCACTTTCTGTTACCCAAATGTGTCTCAGTCTCCTTATTTAAGAACTGTGGGTGAAAAGCTTCTACCTGGAATTGAGGTGCTTTGGACAGGTAAGTCTAAAATTTATACAGCAAAACTAACAGGGCCCTGGAAAAATTGGTCGGGTTGTGTTTTTGTTTTTGAGACCAGGTCTTGCAATATAGTGCAGGCTGACCTGGAACTTTTCGGTATTCTTACCTCAGCTGCCTTATGCAGGGATTATATATGTATACTACCACCACCACATATGGCTGATAATTTGGTTTGGTTTAGTTTTTTGATACAGGATTTCACTGTTTAGCTCAGGCTGGCCTTGAATTCACAGTGTAGTCCAGGCTGTCCTTGAACTCTTGGAGATCTTCCTGCTTTAGCTCCCATGTGCTGAGATTACAGGCATGTGCCACCATAGCTGGCTGTTGTTAATTGAGTATTTTTAAAAAATAAGAAAATTACTTTATTTTACAAAGTACATGTTTTTCACTTAATACTTTAAAAATTTTGCTAGTTGTAATAGTGGTGCATACCTGTACTGTCAGCATTCTTGAGATGCTGAGGCAAAAGGATTGCAAGTTGGTACCCAGCCTGGGTAATTTATTAACTGTTTTTTTTTTTTTTAAAGAGGGTTTGGGGTTGTAGCTCAGTGTAAGAGCCCTGGGTTCAGTCCCCAGTACCACAAGTAAGTTGGAAGACTTGCTTGCCCCAGGGTAGTCTTGAATTCACAGGGTTAGGTCTTCCTTCTGTCTCAGGCTCCCAGGTAACTAGGACGGGGGTCACATAGAGAACATTTTTGAGGGGCTGGGGATTTAGTGCAGTGGCATCACACTTAGCTCACAAGTTTAAGGTCCTAAGTTGAATCCCTGGTACTGGAAGGGGGAAAAAAATTGAGCTGGGCACATGGCACATACCTGTAATGCCAGCATGTGGGAGGCCGTGATTGGGGATCACTGAGTTTGAGGCCAGGCTGGGCTGTGTAGTGAATTCAAGGCTGGACTGCACTACATAGTGAGACCCTGTCTGAAAACAATCCAAATCTTGAAGGATTTTGCTGCCGTTTTTAGGAGACTTTTTGTGTGAAACGTCTGTCTTACAGAATGAAAAGAAAAAAATACTGCTGTGTTTAAAATAAAAACAGTTGAATCTGGTGGTAGTAGAGTGCTTGCTTAGTGTGCATAAGCCCAACACTACAAAAGAGAAAGAAAGGGAAAAAATCTTTAGGAAGTGTAGAAGAACACAGTAAGAGGCAGTGTATATTTTAAAGAACCATGTAGGAGATTGTTTAAACATGGTGGTTGTTATTTCTAGGTCCGAAAGTTGTTTCTAAAGAAATTCCAGTCGAGTCCATTGAAGAGGTTTCTAAGATTATTAAGAGAGCTCCAGTGATCTGGGATAACATTCATGCTAATGATTATGATCAGAAGAGACTATTTTTGGGCCCATACAAAGGAAGATCCACAGAGCTCATCCCCCGGTTAAAAGGGGTGCTAACAAATCCAAATTGCGAGTTTGAAGCCAACTATGTTGCTATCCACACCCTTGCCACTTGGTACAAGTCAAACATGAACGGAGTGAGGAAGGATGTGGTGATGAGTAAGTAGCTTGTACTTCGTCTTGGCAGTGGCATGGCAAGGTTAGCTGGACTACTGGCAGTATGTATTTCTTTGTCAGCACACCATAGGAGACTTTATGTGTTGCTTATTTCTGCTAATGAGTTATGTGTACAGTAAAAGGCTAAGGAGGCTTCACAGTTCATTTGGCCTTAGTTCTTTAAAAAATTCTTTCTTTTATTCATGTGTATAGTTCATAACAATGGTTTCATGATGGGAAGTTGGTACGTGTAAGTTCTTCTTTTTTAAAATATGATTCAGTCTTTGAAGACAGATGGTGCAGTCTCTTTTTTTTGAGAAAGGCTCTTGCTTTTGTAGTTCAGGCTGGCCCTGAGCTCACTGTGTGGCCCAGGCAAGCCTCGAACTCACAGCAATCCTCCTGTCTCTTCCTTTTGAGTGCTAGGATTACAAGTATGAGCCACCACACCCAGCATTGTGGTGTGTGGTTTCCGGGGATTGAACTCAGGACCTTGTGTTTGCAAGGCAGGTACCTGAACCACTGAGCTAAATCCCTGGCCCCGATACAATCTTTTTATGTTCCCGTTAGTTTTCCTTTCAGTTTTCAGGTGACTATTAAATGCCTCGTTTTACCTAAGTTGCTTCACTTTACACTTGTGAAACGTACTCTTATTTTAGACATTGATTTACCAGTTTCTCTCTTCTAATAAATAGTTTTAGGGTTGGGAATTTAGCTCAGTGGTTTTGGTGCCTTTTGCAAGTGTAAAGTCCTGGGTTCAATCCCTGGTAACCACATGCAACAGTACCAGGTGTGGTAACTCATGCCCACCAGCAATGCCATGCGTGGTGGCTCACGCCTGTAATTCCAGCACTTGGGAGGCAGACGCAGGAGGATTGCTGAGTTCGAGACTGAGTTCAGGACCAGTCTGAACTACAAAGTGAGACCTTGTCTCAAAAAAAAAAAAAGTTTTAGATTAAAAAATCCTGAATGTTTATTCATATATATTTAAATAACCTGTTAGCAGTGGAGATATTCAAAGAATATAGTCCTCAACTTTGAAAACTATGTTGAAGAAAACGTGTTTTAAGTATTGCATTAGTTACCTGCAAAGTGCTATGGTAATCTTCAATTAAAAAATGAAATTAGTAGTAGAACCTCAGTGCCCTTTGTGTACATGATTTTACCCCTGGTACTGGGGATTCAACCCAGCGTGTACTGAATCATATCCTTAGTCCTTTAAAAATTATTTTTATTTTATTTATTTATTTATTTATTTTTGAGCCAGCATCTCACTAAACTACCAAGATTGGCAACTTCTGCTTCATCCTTCTGAGGATATGGGTTTATTGCACTTGGTTAGCTGCTATATTTTCTAACAGGGTTCTGCTGGCTTGAACTAACATTGGTACAGGCATGACTGTCCATCCTATCTGGTGGCTTTTATTAGTTTTATTAGTAAAAAGACTGAGGAAAGTGATTAGATCCATTTGTATCCTCAAAGAGTGGTGTAGGTTACCTGATGGGGCCAGTCATGTCTGTACCCTCACGGTTCATGCCACTAAGACTAGAAGATTTTTGAATATGAAGCCAAAAAGTGTAGACTTAATCTCTGCCTGGTTCTCCCTAACCTGTTGAGAGCATCATTGGTTTAATCTGTGCTCATATTAAGACCCTGTTCATTTTCTATTTCCTTGAATGCATTTATTATAAAGTTATGGGCTTCTTAAGAACAGAGAATGTTTTATGAAAAGCATACTGCCTTAACCTTCAGTTTCCAATATTTGGTATTCAGTGGACATTCATGATCAAGTTCTCCAGTGAGGCCACAGTTAGTACTCATTTCACTTGGGATTTTACATAGCGTGGTGCATTTAGGTGTGTAATCTAGATGAAGTGGTGAAAGAAGGGTCTTGCTTTTGTTGGCATTTTTATATTTAAGATTCTTGCTCCAGTTCTTCATTCTTGTGGTGGTACTGAAATAACTTACCTCTCCTCAGGAGTTTAACTTATCTCTCATCAAGAGTTTTTTGTGTAATCCAAACTAATTTTGTTTGTTTTTTTCTTCAGCTGACAGTGAAGACAGTACTGTATCAATCCAGATAAAATTAGAAAATGAAGGCAGTGATGAAGATATTGAAACTGATGTGCTCTATAGTCCACAGATGGCTCTAAAGCTAGCATTAGCAGAATGGTTGCAGGAGTTTGGTGTGCCTCATCAGTACAGCAGTGAGTCTGGCCATTTTCTTAAGGGGATTAATTGGATCACATGGTTGAATCACAGAGTATTGTCATGTCTCTTACTTTGAGCCCACTAAGCAAAGTGAAGTTCAATGAAATGTCATAGGCAGGAGAGTAAGGTTTTAAACAATCTTGTATTTGTGTGTTTTGGTGATGCTG
>PVIR01037089.1:0-15372 GCA_004026965.1 Petromus typicus | reverse complement strand
AAGATGCTACTGTAAAAGGGATTGACTCAATTTCTCTGTGTTGTTTTTGTATACAAAGTCTATTGATTTTTGAGCACTGATCTTGTATCCAGTTACACTACTAAATTTAGCAATCTTTCGGTTTTTAGAATCTTCTATGTAGAGTATCTTGTCATCAGCACATCATGACAATTTAACTTTTTTCTATCTTTATTCCTTTTATTTCTCTTGTCTAATTGCTGTAGCTAATGTTTCTAGCACTTTATTGAATAGGAGTGGTGAGAATGGACATTCTTGTCTTGTTCTTGGATCTAAGTGTGAAAGGTTCCAGTTTTTGACCATTTAGGGTGATGCTGGCTATTTGTTTAAGATAAAAGTCCATCTATTCCAATTTTCTGTAGGGTTTTGGTCATGAATGGGTGTTGCATTCTGTCAAATGCTTTTTCTGCATCTGCATAACCATAGTTTCTGGCCTTGAGTCTCTTTATGTAGTATATTATGTTTATTGATTTACCTATGTTGAACCATCCTTGCATCCCTGGGATGAATCCAGCTTGGTCAAGGTGCATGATCCTCTTGATGATTCTCTGTATTCTGTGTGCCAGTATCTTAATTGTGGATTTTTGCATCACTGTTCATTAGGGAGACTGGCCTATTAGTTCTCTTTTTTGGTTGGATTTTTCTCTCCTTTTGGAATCGATGTAATTGTTGCTTCCAAGAATGAATTTGGGAGCACTGCTTCCCCTTTGATTTCATTAAAGAGCTTGAGAAGTAGTGGCATTAACTCTTCTTTGAAAGTTTTGTAAAATTCAGCAGTAAAGTCATCAGGACTGAGGCTTTTGAAGGTAGGTTTATTACATTATCAATTTCATAGATTGATATTGGAGTGTTTAACATTTTTACATCTTCCTTCAACTTTGGAATTTCATAGAATTTCATATATATCTAGGAATCTGTTTCTTCTATATTTTCCATCTTATTGATGTACAAATTTTTAAAGTACTTACTATCCTCTGAACTTCTGTTGAATCTGTGATTTCCCCCTTTTTATTCCTAATAGTGTGGATTTCAGCCTTTTCCTTCCTTTGTTTGTTAAGCTTGGGGGAAGGGGGGGTCTGTCAATTTTATCTTTTCAAAGAATCAACTCTTCAGTTCTTTGCTTTCTTTTGTATCTTTCTCTTAGTCTTCACTGCATTAATTTCTGCTCCGATCCTTATAATTTCCTCCCTAATATGATCTTTAGGTTTGCCTCATTTCTCCTTTTCTAGTAACTTGAATTTCAACATTAGATTTGAGCTTGCTCTATTTTGTGGGTGTAGCCTTTAAGTGCTATGAATTTCTCTCCTAGAATTGCTTTTACTGTGTCCCATAAATTCCTATAACTTGTACTGGAGTTATCATTTAATGGAAGAAATTGTTTAATTTCTTCTGTGACCCATTGGTTGTTCAGCAGAGTGTTATTCAGTTTCCATGTGTTTGTGAATATCTTGGAGTTTCTTTTGCTATTCAGCTCCAATTTCAAGGCACTATGGTCTGACAATATAGGGGATAACTTCAATCCTTTGCATTTGGTTAATACTCTGTAGGCATCTATTATGTCCATTTGTTCAAAAGTTTGGTTCAATTTAAATATTTCATTATTTTTTGTTCAGTCGATCTGTCTAGTTGTGACAGTGGAGCATGGAAGTCCCCTATACTACTGTTGCATTAGTGTTTATCTGATTTTTCATCTCCATTAATAATTGTTTTATATAGTTGGGTGCACTAGAATTTGGTGCATACATATCTGTGAACATCGTATCTTTCCCAATCAGTTTTGATTTGAAATCACTCTTGCATTTTTGCAGTTTCCCATTGCATGGAGAATTATTTTCCATCTTTTCACTTCCGGTCTAAGGCTTTCTTTTTGAATTAGGTGTTTCTTGTATGCAGCATATTGTAGGGTATTATTTCTTAATCCATTCTGCCAGCCTGTCTTTAATTGGCACATTAATGGTTATGACTGATATGGCCTGATTTGTACCTGTCATGGTGTTTTCCTGTTCTTGGCTCTTTTATTGTTTGCTTTTCCCCTTTCCATTCAGTTTCTTGCCTTGCCCAGTGAGTTCACTTCACTTGGTCTCATGAGTTTGTGACCTTCATTGTTTTTTTCCAGATATTCTTCAGAAATTTTTAGAGTTCAAGTTTTGTATTTGTAAAGTTTTTCAGGTGTTGTCATGGAAATATCTTATTTCTGTATCGATTTTGAAAGATTGTTTTCCTTTAAGACTTGAAACACTTCATTCCACTCTTTGCATTGAGCGTTTGCATTGAAAAATCTCCTGAGATCCCGATGGGCTTCCCTTTGTACGTGGTTCTTTTCTTCTAACTGCTTTCAGTATTTCGTTCTTTTTCTGGATATCTGGAACCTTAATAATTACATGTAGTTTTTATTGTATCACAGACATTTGGAGTCCTTTATGCCTCATTTATCTGTATGTCCAACTTTCCTGTGAAGTTTTCTGGCATTACACATCTGTGAACAGTTTCGTCTTTTGGGCTGTCTCCTGTTTCATCAGTGACTCCAATCAATCTTTAGTTATTCTTTGAATCATCTAGGAGCTGTTGGATTTTTCATGGTCCCTTCCCATTTTTCAGCAATTATTCTTTTCCTGTTCATTGCCTGCAATGAACTAGTTCAGAATTCGGTCCTCAGCTTCATTCATCCTACGTCACAAACTTTCCTTTTTAATCACCTATAAAGGTGGGTTGTGAGTAGACATTTAAGGACTGATAAACTGGAGCTTGAGAAGGGAATCGCTGAGGATTCCATGGCTGGAAACTGGTCTAAGGACCAGCATGATTGGCATTTTTCCTACCTGATGCTGACTACTCTGCACAGTTTCTGCACTCAATAGCTCCACTTAAGACCCAAAGTTTTAAAAGGACAACTAGGAAATGGTAACTGAAACAGCCAATAGTAGAAATTTCCCCAGCATTCTCTAAGGTTTCAAATAGAGGAACAAAATACCTGTACCACAGTGTCTAGTAATTCTTTTAAATTACCTTTGGAACGAGGTGAGCACACAGACATCCTTTATGGTTAACAAATCAACCGGCCTCCTAAACTGACCTGCAAGTCCCTAGTGATGTGGGTGCAGGGATCTGCTGTTACAGTCCCAGCTTTAGGAAGCGAAGGATCCCTGAAGCCAGTTCCTAATAGCATGCTTAGAACACTTCAGTTTTCCCACCTTCCAGCCAGTGCTTATCCTGAAGCTGAATAAACTCTCCGGTCCCAATCTGTATCTTCTTTTATTCATTCCAAATGATACAAGGACTGTACTGTCTCAGTGAGTGGAATCACTGTGCCACGACGTCAAACCACTGGATGACATGGACTCTCTTCTTACTTCCATTTGGCTAAAGCAGTAACCCACAGGCAGGCCCATCATCAGCATTGTGTGTGTGTGTACCCATAGATATGTATAGGTCACACCTGTAGACGATTTGATACGCCAGAGAGTAAAGTTAGGTATTTGGAGGTCTGTGACATAAAAACTTAAAAGAAATTTTATGTATATACTTTAAACTTTCTGAAAAATAAAATCACCTGCCATTTCTTTTTTTTTTTTTCTGCCATTTCTTTTAAAGCAAAAATGTGTAGGGTTTTATATTGATCATTACATGTTTGGTTCTACTAGCTAGTTTCCTGAAGCTGACCTTTACTTACCAAGTGCAGTCTGTACTTCAGTGAAATCCTCCACAGGCTCCTTCCTTTGCTCAGCTTCACTGCTTTTTTCCCATGTACAGCACATTTTCTTTAACAGTGCCCCAGGAGCCTGGGACAGCTGAGACCCATTCTCCTAAAAGTTTACAACAGTCCACAGAAATATTTATAAAGTGTTACCTGAAAATACCAAGAAGCTGCAAGACACTGCACTGCTGTGAAATTCATTACATTTACTGCACTATATAAACTTATTTACTCCTCTGGCTCTGGTTAGAAAGGATGTAGTGAGTTTGAGCCAACAGAACCATCTCTGGCTTTTTCCTTCCCTCCTTCATAGGCCACAGCCACTCTACAGGTGTGAACGCAGAGAACTCAGTGTGTAGGTGGAAGAGTCTGAGCACAAAAACTCCAGTCCCAGTTGTAATGCAACTCCTTAAGTAAAAGCCACAGTGAACCAGCCAGCTCTGAGAATTACTAATAGTGGCAATGAAATAAACGTTTTCAAACTGGGCTCATGTTGTGGTTGGTGTGCTAGCAATGCAAGCAAAAGATGAAATGAATATAAATTTTAACAAGCCAGTTTTGAGCCTTAGACTTCTCATTAGGACCTCTTTCACAAGTGTAATGTGTAGAATCATCCACGAGAGGGCAACCATTTCCCATAATAAAAAAATGCTGCTTTGGAGTACTGTATATATAGATTGAACCACAATGATATTTCACATTAGTAGAAGGGATATAATTTTTTAAAAAGACAATGCCAAATGCTGGAAGGAATGAAGAAAGACCGGAAAATATTTTGTTGGTGGAAATATAATACAGTATATAACCACTTAGTATAATAGCGTGGCAGTTTCTTTAAAAACCAGCAATTCCTCTTGCATGACCTAAGATAACTGAAAACATATGTTCACATTAATGGTCATGAATGCTATAGCATCAAACAAAATGGCACCAATCCAAGTGATTGTCACTGATAAAAAGATAAACACAATGTGGTGTGTAATCTTCAAAGGGCACTTTTATCAACAGGCCGTCAGTAGTGTCCAGGAGACTAATGATCAGAGAGGAGGGCCTCGCTACACAAGAGCTGGCGAGAAGATGAAATGTTCCAAATCTGGGTTCTGGTTACATTGAAATAACTATAAACTTCTTGAATCCTGATTATACACTTACAGGGAATGAATTTTATATAAATGACACCTTAAGAAAGCTGACGTCAAAACCACATTGACTGCATTTGACTACGTACTGGAAAATGAGATGAAAATAAGAAAGCAAATCAGAGCCTAGTGTGTAAAGGATGCAGAACAAATAGCCACTGCATCGTTTAACCCCAAGCTCTGATTCTCAGATAGGAAAATAATCACTGTGCAAATGGACAATGTGAATCAGGAATTTATGGTCAGCTGAGAATTTATTACTTTTGGCAAACAGCCACGGGATTTGTTACATTAAATAGAAACGTGTTTTAAAAAGAAAGCTGTTAGGCCAAACGCAATCACTTTTTGAGTCTACACCAATACTTTAGAGCCATATTTATGAAGGGATTTTTAACACAATGTACTATGGGACTTGGCTCAGGTACTTTTAACTATTTCAACTTTTAGATGAAAAATAGACTTTTTTGATATTAAGATATTCAGGCAAAGATGGACACTTGAAGCAACAGGCATATCTAAGTAATCTTGTTTGTTGAATTATCCTTTTATAACCTGCTATTTTAGATACACCCCAGCAACCGCAGGTATGATAATACATATACCAAAAAGCTCATTATATTCACATAGGAATGTAGTGGCACATAAGTAAATTATTAGTTAAGAAAAAACTCTCTTCCTTTGGCTTCTGTAGTGACGAAAGATAGCTTGAAGAAATATCCCTCTTTTTAATCTCAGTTCCTATACTATAAACAACATACTTTGAAGTACTTCCCAGGCCCTCAGTAAACAAAGGCCATCTCCAAGTGTCCACATTCAAGCTGGTGCCTAAACATAAGTGGGAAGCTAACAGGAAAGCCAACGCTACCCTAAGTGTGCAAGGCCTCGGTCAGCACCAGGACTGGAAAATGGGGCTCTGGACTCCAAGCAAAGGGAAGAACCTGCAAGAGAGGGAGCTGTCTTGAGTCAGCCTTGCTCCCTGGCTCACAGAAGCAAAAGCGAAATTCCTTTGCCTGAGGACATTCCCATTTCTACATTTAGTAGTACACATCTATGCAAAAAATCACCAAACACGAGACTGACGTACTTATTTCAGCAGAGACAGATATAGACCCTCGAAGAATTTAGATGCTATAGGACTTTTTTAGATACTAGAGCTGATGGACATAAATATAACTGTATGAAATGTCTAAAGAAAAAGAAACCAATAAAAATTCATCAAAACCCCAAGGACAGCTAAGAGAAATAGAACTTTAATAGAAATGATAAACATTGTAACTAAAAAATAGAAAATTCAATATACCAGGGTACATTGAAGGTAAAACAATAAAGCAGTTTAAAATATCAAGATAAAATAGATTACTCAGAGGCCTTGGCTAAAGTTTTTAGGAAAAGGTATTTTAGGACAAGATATGTCAATGTGTACTAGTAGAACACATACACAGGATGCTGTAATTTTGACATAGTGAAACTACATGTCAGAACAGAGCGAAGAAAAAGTGGCTTGTACTACTGTTGGTACAAGTGGTATGTGCATGGGACAGTCAGTCACAGTTTAAGCTCCCTGGCAGCCAGATGTACAAATTATGGCCCCAGTGTGAACATGTTAAAGAACAAAATTTCTTGAGACACACGACATTTAGAAATACTAAATTTGTCTACGAAAAAACAAAAGGATAAGCCAGAAACAGAAGGTACGTGTAGAAATAACAAAAGACAAGATCAGCCCTAACTAAATAAGAGAAAAAAAAATCAAAAGGCAAGAAGTAACCCAGAGGGGGTTAGGGGTGTAGTTCAGTGGTTGGCACCCTCGCCTTGCACGCTCAGATCCCACTACTGCTCCCCAAAACATGTTCCACAGGAAAACATGCAATCCTGAGTCATACTATCACTTAGCACCTACCATACTGGCAAGATGAAGTCACAAAATCAAGTGACTAGGAAGTCCTCTTGTCAACAGGCACGGCCATTTTGGAAAACAACTCCACCCTATAGAACTCATACAGCTGCTCAAGCCCATCCATTAAAAACAACTTTGTTTCTAGGTGTACATTTTGAAGAAAAATCATGGAGATGTATCAGAAGAAATTGTATATGAAATTCATTTCATCACTGTAAAGACAAAGTGAAAAACCACCCAATAATACAAACTGTAATAACAAGCTATAGATGCTGAACAAGGTAATTATGTCTCTGAACCTGTAACTATAAAACAGAATTAAAGATTAAAATTTTTATAAAGCAACTAGTATTTAAATAATAGTTAATACTCACCACTTAAATTAATTCTTGGGTTTGAGAGTGTTAAGACTTGGATCTAGAGGGCTGGGGATTTAGCTCAGTGGTTCCAGCATCTGCCTGGCAAATGCAAGGTTCAGAGTTTAGTCCCCAGTAACTATATGATACCACAGTGCTGGGCATGGTAGATCACGCCTATAATCCCAACATTCAGGAGGCAGAGGCTAGAGGACTGCTATGAGTTTGAGGCTGGCTTGGGCTTCATAGTGAGTTTAGGGCCAGCCTGAACTACAAAGCAAGATCTTGTCTCAAAAAAAAAAAAAAAATTTAGAATGTCCTCCGAGTGTCATGTGTTTAGAGATGGGCTTTGGGAAGTTGACTAGATCCTGAGCACTAGGGGTGGACTGATGGTCTGTATCCTAGTCCAGTAACAGTGAAACTTTTAGAGCTTCCAGTAACATCCTGCTTCTAATCTCTAGCTCCTCCCCTCTCTGCTGCCTGGCTGTCATGGGTCCCTGCATCAGGCCCTTCCACCAGGCTCGTCCTCCCTCAGGACTCCCCTCCTTTAAGTTGTGGGTATTAGGTATTTTCTGCTAGCAATGGGAAAGCTAATACAAGGAAAGCTAACTTAGTGGTAAAGATATACTTAGAATAGGTTCAATCCCCAGCACCAAAAAAAAAAAGTAAAATGGTGCCGCTCCCCAGCAGATTCAGATACAAACTGGTAATAAAATCAGGCACAACCCCCAAGAGATTCTGGAAAATTTAATGGAGTCTGTACGAAACAGCACCTGGAATGGCACAGATATTTACATTGTACCAAGGTCATCTTACCACATCGAGCTGCAAATGTCACCAGTGTCTGGGTAGTGGGACGTGGTGATTTTCCTGTCTCTATGCTCTGCAGTAGTAGGTTGGCTCAGTAACATGTGCAACCTTTAAAAAAAAACAACAAAACCCGAGGTTTCCTATTCAAACAAGATTACTCCAGAAAGAGGCTTCAGTGCACTTCTTCCATTCACACGCTCAGATGATTTTTTAAAATCTTTCCTTGTAATTAATAACGTTTGAAAACATTTGCTATGGAGAAAAACCCTCCTACTTTGATGGTAGATTTCATTCACAAAATACTTTCAGCCTTATCTGATGAAGAAAGCACACAGATCCAAGATCAAATTGAACTCTGGTCAAAATCAACCTAAGACCAGGATGAGGCTAGTTCTCAGAAGTTAACAATGGTTATTCTCAAAGATGAGTTTTAATAAAACTTAACAATGGCAATACTGCTTTAGGAAAAAAAGATCAGCCTCACAAGATTACTACTTGGAAGGACAGCACTCACCTTAATGTGAATGTGAAGCATCATTTCTAGACATTACAAATTTAAAATTAATGAAGACACAACTGCTTACAAGTAATTAAACTACATCTATCCTTTACCTTGCATCTAATTTCTGTAAACATAACAAAAAACTTTATTTTCAGCTAAACATGAATATCTTTCTTTCTTTATTGTTTTGGGTTTTTTTTTGAGGGTCTTGCTTTGTTGTACAGGCTGGCTTTGAATTCATATGTAGACCAACTTGGCCTTGAATCGCCTGTCTCTGCCTCCTGAGTATTAGGATTACAGGCGTGTACCACCACTTTGGGCATAACTATCTTTTATATGAGGAAAAAAATGTTAAAAGCAACCTACCAAGTCACATTTGTGTTTGAGGGATAAAAAACAATTACATAGTTTTGATGGGCTTCTCAAGTAATGAGAATCAAAGCTAAATAGACCTTATAACCGTTCCTGTTAGAGATCTATCTATAATATAAATGGTTTTAAGAAAATATAGATAAATTTTATCATTTCACATATAAAGGAGAAAAAGACATACCAGGGTTTTTTTTAAAAGTTTTGTTTGAGAAACCATAAAAACATCCTTAACTGATATAATATGATCTAGATTCCAGTGTATTTTCTCTCAAAGGTAAAAAACCCAGTAAAGAAAATTCTCCAGCATACCATTTTAAAAAGTACTTTATACAGTATCAACAATTTCTTATCTAGGCATTTGATAGACTACAAAGTCATTTGTTTGGGAATTGAGCATAATAGATCTTTCAGGGAGTACAAAGTTTAGGCAAACATTTTAAATGTGACTGATTAGTTATACAGGAATATAATTAAATTATTTTAAAGTAGCAGTGCAGTACAGTAAACCAATAGCTTTAATGGCTAACGGAGAGAATTATACAAAAGAATCTTGCCCAGCAGTATCATCATCTTCCCACTGCTGCCTACTTCCAGCCTGTCTCACTTCCTACCTGCAGAAATTATTTCTGTCCAACAGAGACAGCAATATTAACTCTTTTTATTTTCCCATCTGTCCATACAAGATGTCAAAGAGAAACAAGTGTTCCTTTCATTTTGCTTTACTCATGCATATCTCTTATTTGTGGATGGCTAGGCTACCTATGTAGTATTTCAGATGATTACCACAGAGAAATGTAACACACCCATCTACACCCATGACAGGCACATACATGTGAGAAGGAAAAACATTCTAAGTAATCATAGGAAACAAAAAGATCCCCACCCCTGCAAATAAACATAATACAGATTAGTAACCAAAGCCAGACATGCACTATGAACTTTATCAGACACAGAAACAGCAAAACCAGGCTTTGGAACTTACTCTCCACTTTCAGCCAGCAGTAACTAGTACAGCCAGTGCTTCTAGGGGTAAGTTACACATGATCACAGTTACACTACCAAACCCTGACACAGAACCAGCAACATGGGCCACAGTGCAGCCCCCCCTCCCCCCGCCAGGGTGGGGCACACCTGCCTGGTACCAGGGGGTTTCAAAAAAAAAAAGAATCAACAATGACTCAGTAATTTGCCCACAGGCCAAAGTAGAAGAAAAGAGCAAGATTTACAACTTTGAAATGTGCTTCTTGAAATGTATTTATCAGCTGGAGCCCTCTTGGATTTTTTCCTCTTTTTGGTTTGGTATGCCTGATAGCTGGCTTTTGGAATGTGGCATTTTTTCCCTCCTGCACTGCCAAGTTCAGTTCCTATTTAATGAGTCAGAGGACCTCACGACTGGACAGACGGGAGTATTTCCCTGGCCAGCTTCCTTGTACATGAGGTAACTGACCAGTGGTAAACTACAATATACTCTATAGTGCAAAGGAAGGAAGAATTTAGGAAGGCCTGCAAGAGGGATACCAAACTGCATAGCAAATATAAAATAAGATGCTTTAATGTTCATAATAAATATTTACAAAAGTATACACAAACAGATCATTTTATAATGCTAGTTAAAATAATGAAGGGCTATCAGTTGGTCTATTAGTCCCCTGGACTTCAAATTAATTGGAGGAAATATTTTCAATTAAACGCAATAAATACACTGGAGGATATTAAACATAATGAGAAAAAAAGAAAATTCTTATGTGGTGGCACACACCTGTAATCCCAGCACGTGTGAGGTTGAGACAGGAAGATCACCAGGAGTTTGAGGTCAGGCTGAGCTACATGAGGAGACACTAACTCAAGAAAACAAAAGAGAGAGAGAGAGGCAGAAAGAGAAAACAGTTTCCACTTTCCTGTCTTTATCAACATGTTTTAGTGTTAATGATGGACTTGATCTAATCAGTAACTTAGTCAATAAAAAGTTTTTGGTACACATGCATTCATTTTCTGATAACAAATAAATGTAGATTTGTATGGTTAAAAAAAAGAAAAACAAACAAGATAGTGGCAAATAACAAAGTAGGAAGATAATAAATCCTGGATTCAAAATCAAACAAGTCAAAAAAAGGTAAAGATAGGTTCAGATTTCCCTTAGCAGGGTATCACATACTGGTACTGGGCACTGGGAAGACAGCAGCTCTAAAGCCTTTTCAGTATTTCCTTGGGTTCACTCTTTGCACAAGACAGGAAAAATAAAACAAAACTGTAGATTTGTTCAGACATAAATAGCACAGCCAAGTCTTTTGGTGTCCTAGCAATTACAAATGAAATCCAGGCCTGCATCAGCTTCCAAGAGTGCAGCCGACTGCTGCTCAGACAAGTTTTTCTACTTCTGTAAATACCCAAGAAAATGAAATCAACACCTAGAGAAAAAAAAGCAAGACCTAACTTCAGCAGCACCAAGTAGAAATCACTTTCAAGAGGAGTAGGTCTCTCATACGTCAACACATAAGTTCTAATCTCTATTCTGCAAGAATCCACTATCCGAGGCTAATACCTTTAGGCAAAAAAAAGGTAAAACTCAATAAACTTCATTTGGATTTACCCAAAGAAACAGAGATTTCAAGATTTTGGCACTACTTTAAACATTTCCTCCAGAGTAGGTACAATTTCAAGTTAAACTACCTTTCTTTCCCATTCCATTATTTACTAAAGCAGATTTAAATACCAAATGTAACAGTGTGACTAAAAATTCTTCAGTTGTCATTCAAAAAGTGGTACTAGTCACAATACTACAATTAACATGTAAATAAGTCTCTGGTTGTCATTAAAATTCAAAGGGGGTCATATCAAAATCCTGGCTGGCTTTCTTGCCCATCAGCCATGTCAAGAGTCAGTGGTAGATGGCACTCCAGTCACATACAGTCAACCACATTAGTGGACCCATGACCTACGTCCCGAATCTGGCTTGTTAGACAGGCACACACGGCGACACCTGCTCCAGCTCTGCAGTGAGACACGGAGCCCACAAGCTCCCACCTGGAAAAATAGAGGACAAAGAAAGTTTGCTTAAAACCTAGTATCATGCATGCAAAATAAATACCAGCCACAGACAGACTGCTAGGACAGAACTGCTTTTGAAAAACAAGTGTCCAGAGGGAGAGTACAGGATTCCTAAGTGTTTTAACTACAACTGGAGTACAGTACCCCTTGTTATCTAAGGTTCTGCCTTTCATTTGGTTTCAGTTACCTGTTGTCAGCCCTAACCCCAAGATATTAAATGGAAAATCTCAGAAAAAAACAATCCATAACATTTTTTTTGCGGGGGGGGGAAGGGTAACTGAGGATCAAACTCAGGACCCTGAGTTTGCCAGACTGGTGCAGCACCACTGAGAGTGATGCATGTTTGGTTTTTGTTTGTTTGTTTTGGGGCGGATACAGGCGATTGAACTCAGGACCTTGTACTTGCCAGGCAGGCACAGCCCCGCTAAGTATAACTTGTAAGTTTTAAATTGCATCCTGTTCTCAGTAGGGTGATGAACTCTCACATGTCCTACTCTGTCCTGTCTAGGACACGAATCTGCCCTTTAGCCAGGGTATACACGCTGGCAACAATGCCACCTAGTTAGTTCCTTGGTGACCACCTCAGGAGCACACTGACCATGGTCCTACTGCGTTGGTGTGTTCAAGCAACCCTTGCTGTACTTGAAGATGGTCCCAAAGTGCAAAGACAGACGCTGACTGGCAGTTTCATTACAATGTAATTGTATGGAGACAACTGCTGTTACCAGAGACGCCATTTAATCTCTTTCTGGGTCTACTCTATGAATTAAGCTTTACTGTGGTATCTGTGCTATCTGTGGGTTCAGGCATCCAGTGGGGGTGGTCTGGAACAGACCGTTGGGATAGGGATGGCTGCTCTTCTTTCTCTGCAGTAATCTCTTAAGGAATGATGCACCAACAAAGCACAGAAAGTACGTGCAAATCACCTATTGAGCACCGGATCAAAGGCTTCTACTGTGTTTAAGTACGCGTTGCCGTTGTGACCGCCGACCGCGAAGATTTTGCCCATCACGGTGGCGATCCCCACCCCGCCCCTGGGAGTGGTGAGCGAGGCCACATAATCCCACTTGTTGCTTCGAGGGTCATACCGCTCAACTGAGCTCAGAGGAGAGTTATCGTCAAAACCACCTAGAGAGAGAAATTTTAAAATAGTGTAACACTGCATAAAAAATTAATCACAAAATCTCCATTTGGTAGCTTCTAAACCCAATCTTTTAAAACTATTATGGAATGTTTTAGAGAAAACTAGGGGGGAAAAAGTTCATTCCTAAACCGTTCTGTTTCTACCACCACCCGCTATTAGATCTTCTCTACATTTTAACTTGAAATAATTTAAATTGGTATTTTAACTCAGTATTAGTATTAAAAATCTTAACAGTGGGCTCATGCCTGTAATCCCAGCACTCAGAGGCAGAGGCAGGAGGATTGCTGAGTTCAAGGCTGAGGTGAAGACCGGCCTGAACTACAAAGTGAGACCCTGTCTCAAAGGAAAAAAAAAATTGTAACAGTAGGAAAAAGTGAAGTCTTTATATCTAAGCTAATAATTCAGAAAAAAATGGAAAATACAATCATTCAAATGATTTGTCCTCAGCCTCCCAGGAACAAAGAAAACTGATCTTTCTCTCTGTATTACACCATTTAAATGGTAAAGGAGGTTAAAGAAGGGCATCTAAGTTTGCCAGTTCTTCCCTAACACATAACTAGGTATTGTGGATTCCAACTGAAATTTTATGAAGCGTTGCCCAAATCCCACCATTTCCCCATGTATTCTTTTCTGTAGTGCATTCTAAGAATGCATGCAACATATTCCTGAGGGCTACACGGAGGCTGCTATTCCAGTGGCACGCTCCTTCTCAGGCTTCCTCTGGGTCTCAATGAGGAGCGGCTGTCTCTGGTGACTCAGCCAACTCTTCAGGGACAACAGAGTGCTGATTTTATACTCAGTTTCTTTAAAGACAGGACCGTGAAACCAAGACACAAAAGTAAAACTTCTCTCATGGGTTTAATTTTATTTAATCAGCTGAAATGAACTTTTAAAAAGTTCACCAATTTTAGATACATAATCTAATGACTTCTGGCAAATGTGTACTGTAGTATCACCACCTCAACTATATTTTTGAGACAGGCTCTTGCTATCTATAGCGTCAAGGCCAGGCCCCAACCTGTTATGCTGCCCAGACTGGCCTCAAACTCAAATCCTACTATCTCAGCCTGCTCAGAGCTGGTATTACAGGCATGCGACACCACACCCAGTTCACCACTCTATGATAAAATGATTTTTGATTATAATAAAGAATTGAGCGTTAATCACTGTTCACATTAATGGAGATGATGAAGTTTTCAGGAGCTTTTCTCTTCCCAGTACTGGGGACTAAACCAGTTATTTCTTTTCTTTCTTTCTTTGATATGAACTAGTTAATTTTCCACAGCCTTTCTCACTGATTCCATATTATTTCCCTAGATAATGCATATAATTTATAATAATAAAAATTCAAGAGCCAGGTGTGATAGTGCACACCTGTAATCGCAGCACTTGGAAGGCTGAGGCAGGAGGATCACTGTGAGTTCTAGGCCATCTTGTGCTAGACAGTGAGTTCAAGACCAGCCTGAACTGCATACTGAGAAAACAAAAAGAATTCAAGGAAGGGCTGAGAATACCAGGTAGTGTGGGTTTGACCCCTAGCAAAGCTAAGTTTTAAAAAAAACTGAATTCAAGACCATAGAAGAAATACTCATAATGTCAGACATGCACGTACCTTCACATTTTTCTTATTCGAGTAAGTTAACGATTTGAATGGCCAAGATTTTTCAATATTCAACCTGAATTGTGCTCATTTTTACATCTTTTACTAATCACAATATTGCAGCCCATTTGTTGGCTAACTATGAAGTGCTAGACACAGTTTAAGATGCTTAACACATTTTGTCTTTAAAATAACTTTGAAAGGCTGGGCATGATGACACACACCTTAGGAGCTAAGGCAAGGAGACAGCTGATAGGTCAAGGCCAGCACAACTGGAAAGTTGAATTCAAGGCCAGCCTGAACTACATAGCAAGATCTTGTCTCAAATAACTAAAAACAAAAAAAGCCTCTGAAAAATAGGCATTCTTGTTCCCGGTTCATAATGATTTGAAACTTTGCTACTGGAATTATGGACCTGAAAGAGCACACTCTCCTCTGGAATCTGATAAAGCCAGCCTGGATCCCTCCTTACCATCTCCAGATCATTCACGTGTATAAGAGAGTTGGGGAAAGCATCACTCTAAAGTACCTTCCAATTCAGCATGTCACTAAGCCAGTCAAAAAGTAATATAAAAACGAAATGAGAATCAAGTCTTGTCATATACTGGTACAAATTGTCAACGTTCAGTATGATCATGATATGTATATAAAATGTATCTATTTCACAATAAAATTAACTTTAAAAAATAATATAAAAGCAGGCATAGTCTTTATTCATATAGAAAAGCTACTAGCTCACTTAAAGTTGTTGTGGTAGTTAGGCTTAATTGATCGATTTGACTGGCTTGGGAG
>PVIR01037088.1:0-15183 GCA_004026965.1 Petromus typicus | reverse complement strand
GCAGATGAAAACAACATTGAGATTTCATCTCACTCCACATAGAATGGCTGCCATTTCAGAATCAGCCAATGGCAAATGTTGGCGAGGCTGCGGAGAAGAAGGAACCCTTCTCCACTGTTGGTGGGACTGTAGACTCATACAACCCCTGTGGAGATCAGTTTGGAGAATCCTCAAAAAGCTAGGATTGGAGGTCCCATTTAACCTGGCCATTGCTCTGCTAGGTATATACTCACAAGAATTAAAGACTCATATCACAGTGACATATGCGCACCCATGTTTATAGCAGCCCAATTTGTGATTGCTACATCTTGGGAACAACCCAAATGTTCATCAACTGGACACTGGATAAAAAAGCTGTGGTTCTTCTACAGAATGGAGTATTACTCTGCCATAAAAAATGATTATTTTGAATCACTTCTACTTAAATGGACATACCTTGAGGATATCCTCATAAGTGAAATAAATAGGGCAGAGATAGCTACATATCACATCTTTTCTCTGGTATGAGAAAATAAAGATGTAAATGAGTCCTAGCATTGTATGTTATATATTGTAAAATAGAAAATGCTCAATGTAAAATAGAATGAAGGGGGAAAAATGATGAAATTGTAACAAAAAAGTAAGGAAACAAATTTTATGTAATGGGGGGGCGGTAGGGTGGGTAAGGCTATGGGAAAAAATGAGAATTAAGTTATGTCTTATACTGGTACAAATCCCCATTATGGAGTGCAATCATGGTGTATATATGTAATATATTTGTAATGTACCAATAAAAATTAAGGGAAAAAAAGCACTTAAGATAACGTCAGTAATCCGGCAATGTCATGATGATGTCATTCAGATAATTGTTCAGTTTACAAACAATATGAAATCTCCTTAGAAGTCTTAATGTTGCAGACATTCTTTTCTTTCTACATTTTTTAGAGAAAAGAGTTAATACCCAGTATATTATGGCCTCAACTTAGCCTGAGTATTTCCTCTGGCCTTCAAAGAACAGGTTTTGGATAGAAAATTTAGATCTTAGCAAATTGATTTTTCAAGGGAAGTGTTACTCTTGTAATAAAGTTATACATAAGTTTTTTTGTATGCTCTTAGACTTAATCCGCTTTTCATAATAACAGTCAAAATCCCATACTGAAAGAAAAAATCTCAACAAGTTCAGATTCCAGTTTTTGATATATAATCAAAGTAGTACTTTTTAATCATAATCCAGGGAATATAGCTAAAAATTATCTATATGAAAAGTATGGCTGATATCAATTGTTGAATTTGTTAAAATGAATATACAGTGAATTATTAGTCTGGGAAATATCTTTATATATTAACTGGTGTTTAATTCATAAAAGTTAGACTATGCCTTTCACTAGTTTGGAATGTTTAATAATTCTAATGTCAAATTTGATGTGAAGAGCAAACATGACTGAATAAATTTGAATTCTTAGATTTAAAAAAAAAACTATTACATTAAGACTTATGATTGAATTCACATTATCTTTCTAATGCAAGCATACATTTCAATGTCACTGCCTGTCACTTTACAGTAACAGAAAACATATGTATAATGGCCTGTACTATTTCATGGTGCATTTCAATTAGACATGTGATAAGTGGTAGATCAAGGGTTTATTCATAATCCATAAAATAGATTTTGTGAGCTTTTCATGAAAATTTAATAATGTAAAGGAAATGAAATAAATATGTGAGTGTAATAATTACAATTTATATGATATTATCATTAGAAAAACTTCTTTCAGAAAAGACAAAAAAATAAAAAAAAAAAGAAATATTAGTGCTGAAAGAACCCCACTACAAGTTGATTGGAAGTTTTTGTTATTGGAGAGGTGAAGAATGACACTATGAGGTTATGCTCTTGAGGTTAATGTGACTTCCATAATTGCATAAAATTTCTCTTAATTGTGTGTAAAATAAAGTCTCTATACATGTTGTGATTTAAAATATTTTAAATCCTTGAAATTTTTTAACAAAAGGAAAAAAAAATTTCAAGACATTTTACCATGAAAACTGGCAAGTTTGGGAAGTGGCAATTCACAGTTTCTGGTAAGTCATCAAAGTTAACACAAAAATCTTCATGTGTGAAAGCAAATAATTATAGTTCATGAACAACATGTACTTCACTTCCAGATTACATGTAATTCTATACACATTTAAATTTGTTTATTTTGCATGCATAATATCATATTCATGAAGATAATTTAATCATTCCTATCTGATCTGTGAGGAAAATTATGGTATCTAATCATGCACCCAGATTTCTCAAAAATTTGCCTTGCTGTGGGAATAAATCTGTCATATCAAACCAAAAGCTTTCATGGAAGTTTCAGAAATATTATAAATCAAAAGCATAGTAATTGTCAATGGCTTTTTAGATGACAAAGGACTCATTTACATTGATGGAAAATAACATTTTTTTTTACTACATTTGAAAACCTTACCAAAAACTATTCTTGTAGCCATGAATATCACTCAACTCTAAGTTTCTAAAGATAGATTTGTAAAACTGTACTATTTTTCATTCCATTAAAAAAGACAAAATTTCATAGAATTTCTCTTTTAGGGATAACTGTGAGTTTGCTTTTCAAACAGGTTTATGTTTCTTCCCAACTGTCTTACAAAACACAGGAGTTGGAGGTTTTCGGTTAAGTATGCATAATCTGTAATGATTTTTCACAGGATTATCACAAATGACCTTTGAAACACTTAAAACTGTCAATGAACACACGATGGGCAGTGTTGGCCCCATAGTACTATCTGCTAGAATGGGATATGCATTGCCATCTTTTTGTCTCTGGGACAAAGTACCCTCTCCTGAAAATGAGTCGTTTATTTTCACTTGTGCTTAATTGAGTCCAGGGTTATCTAGCTCTAAGGAAGAAGTATCATAGTATACAGGAAGGGAGGAAGAAAGCTCCTCACCTCATAGCACCCAGGCAGGAGACAGAGGAGGAAAAGAAAAGTGAGAGACAAGAGTACACCTTTTAATGTCACAGCCAAGTGATTCACTTTTGCATCCAGGCTATACTCTATAAACAGCTCCAGACCTTGTGATCTTATTGATGAACCCACTGATGAATATAGCACTTACAGGATCCAATCACCTACAAAACAAATAAGACTTTGGCAGGACACATTAAACCTAAATTGTAACATTCTGTCACTGATCACCAAAATACTCCCAATCATTCCGTTATCCAAAATGCACTTAGGCTATCTCTAAGAGTTGCCAAAATTTTAACAGTACTGGCATTCCTGTAAAGTACAAATCTAGTTTCCTCTGAGATTCAAGGCATACTCTTAGCTGAGAGCCCTGTAAAAATTAAAACAAAACTTAAACACATGCAACGTGCATTGGCATAGTTAATATTCCATTTCATAGCAAAGGAATGAGACTAAATCAAGACTAAAATTTAATAGGAAAAATATTAAATCTTACAATTCCATATTCAGCACCTGGGGCAGGTGGTGGTGAGTTGAGAGTTCCAAAAGCATAGACATCCCTGTCCCTATGCCATTGCCAATTACAACCCACCTGACCTCTTGTGGCCTGGTTCTGTTCACTGCCTGTTATTCTCTTCAGGAGATATTCCACATTCTTAGCGTCTCTAAGTCCTGGTGATCTCCACCATTTCTTAGGTTTTATGCTCACTACTGTAAGCATAACTCCCTCCAGGGCTCTGGTAGGGACTGTGATCAAGGCACAGGCTTTGCCTGACCTCTCAGTCATTCTGGAATTTTCTAGTTCATTTACATTTGTATTCTATGTGTTGAATGACCAGCACCATGGGCATGATGATTCCAAATTGTGCAGCTGGCTTGTGGAGTAACTTGGACCATGGCTGCAGTACACTCCAAGTGCCAGGATATCTGTAGTCTAAGATTCACTTCCACAGATAGTCTTAAATTAGCAAGGCAGCCTAGAGCTCTCTCCTCAAAGGGAAGTATTTCAAAGAAGTTCACTCTTTATACCCTTGAGCTAGTGATGGAGGAGTTCTAGCGATGTCCTGACATTCTCTCAAAATATCTTTCCTAGTGTGATAAAAACTACTTGGCTTTAAAAAATCTGACTGTTTCAGCAGTTAGGGTGTCTTTTGGCCCAGCTTTAAAGGTGCCTCCTTTCTCATAAAAATCAAATTGTTTTTGTTTGTTCTGCTTCATTTTTTGCCCCTAATTCTCACCGTAGAACTGGCTAAAGGCTAAAAGCGTGTCATGGCCAGAATGTTAGTTTGCTCTGAAATTTCTTTCACCACACTGTTTAGTGTAACATTTTAAAATTAAGAGTAACAGGGCCGGGGAGTTAGCTCAGTGGTTCCGGCGCCTGTCTTGCAAGCGCAAGACCCGGGTTCGATTCCCCGGTAACCACATAACAATACTGGGTGTGGAGACTCACCCCAGCGGCAACCAGTACCACATACCACAGTGCCGGGCGTGGTGGCTCACGCCTGTAATCCCAGCACTCTGGAGGCAGAGGCAGGAGGATTGCTGTGATGTGAGTTGGAGGCTGAGCTCAGGGCCAGCCTGAACCACAAAGCGAGACCCTGTCTCAAAAAACCTAAAAAAAAAAAAAAATAAATAAAAAAAATTAAAAAAAAATAAAATTAAAAGTAACATAAAGTCTTAGGAAATGGACTAAGTGTAGATAAACATTCTTCCAGAATGAAGCATGGGTAGCTGCTAACCAGTATTGCATAAATTCCTCATTCCTAACTGTGTACTCATGAGTCTGGCCTCTAATGTCTGGACCCCTATCAGAATGCTGAGTCTTCTGAGCTTTTACCGGCACCACTGAAGCATTTTCACAACATTCTTTGGGTTTTCAAACCCACACTTACAAATTTTTCTGAATTTCCCTCACCAATTAATCCCAACCATTTCTAAGCTATATGATTGAGTAAAATTACAGCAATGACCCCATTCCTGATAACTACTTTCAGCATTGGACACCTTCATCCTGATAGCTCCAAACACTAGACACTTACAACTCACAAGAGGAGAGGTTTATTTTGAACCATGCTTAAAGGAGATTCAGTCTATAATGTTCTGGCTATTGAGACAACAACATCATAGTGAGAGTATGGCAGAGGAAAACTCTTCACCTATTGGGAGCCAGGAAGCCAGGATATGGAGAAGGCAGAGATCTGGGGACAAAGACTTTACTGTTTAAGGTCAAGTCTGCAGTGACCCACCTCTTCAATAATTCTTTACTTCCTAGCAGCTCATGAACTACTGAATTCAGAAGTGGCACATTCCACTCAGCAGTATAGTGGCCATCTGCTTTATTCACTTTACAAACACATGGGATTATAGGAGATAATTTCTAGATATGAGCCAAGAGGGTACTGCAGTATCCATTTGGCCACAAGTGCTATTTCATATAGAGCATTAAATTTATTTTTAATTGATTTTATTGGTGCATTTTATACATATGTTATAATCACTTTCAACATAGAGAATCTGTACCTGTACATGACACATTTTGCTTTTCATTTTTCCCCGTAACCCTGCCCTCCCTTCAACCCCTTATCCCTATATACACAAGTTTTGTTTCCTTTTCCTTTCCATCAAATTCTTTCTTTCCCTTCTTTACTTTCCCTGTTCCCCTTCCTTTTCTTTTTGATCATTTTCTTCCTAATTCATAATACCTTATTATGCATTTGGGAACTCATTTAGACGTTCAGTTTTCCACACTAGAGAAATGATATGGTATTTACACATCTGTGTCCTTTTTTATCTTATTTATGAATATATCCTCAAAGTACATGCATTTGAATATAAATGACTCACATTTATCATTCTTTATGGCTGAGTAATACTCTATTTTATAAAATAACCAATGTCTTCTTTATCCAGCTTCCAGTTGATGGGAATTTGGGCTGTTTCCAAGATATAGCTATTACAAACTGAGCTGATATAAACATGGGTGCACATGTCACTGTGGTATGATTCTTTTAATTCTTCTATATATACCTAGTAGGGGAAGAACAAAGATTTATATTATTTTATGAATATTCTGCTATTTCCTTTATTCATTTTCATTAAGATATCTAAATTTTCTTAGTGAAACTCACTTCAAGATTATGTCTGTGTTATTTTGACATTTAAAAGGATTTATTCAGCAATTCTTTGCTTTACATGGATGCTCATCTTCTATTTCCTTGGATTCAATTGCTACTCCAAAGAACTTGTTTCTTTTACTAGGGTAGGCGTTTTAGTCTTTTCTTTTTGTTTGTTTGTTTGTTATTGAAATGCAGACCCCAAACCCACAATGTAAAGAGGAGATGTTTATTTGGGCTTATGGTTTTTAGAGGTTTAAGTCCATAGAGAGCCAGCTCTAAGGCATAAACAGCATGGAAAAGGACTCATGATGGCAACAGAGCCAGGGATGGATTACAGCCTTCCAGATTCTGATCCCAGGGACCCACTTCCAACTAGGCCTCACTCCTAACAGCAAGTCATATCATATGTAGACCTCTGACCATATGAGGACCTGAGGGACACCTTAAATCTAAACTAAAACTGTATGATGCACAGAAACCAATATCTAAAAGCTAGACTTGTGCACTATTTTTGAAGTATCATTGGTTTTAGATTCATTCAGTAGGAAATCTAGAAAATATATTTACAAATATCTACCTCTGGAACTTCCTATCAATAAGGAAATTTTTTTTCTCTATACATCCATATTAAAATTCATGCATTCTTATTACTACCTTTACTTCAATGTATTACAAAGAAATTCAGTTATTTTCTTTTTCATATTCTTCACTTCTATCTCAAACTGGAAGAATTGTGGCTTTTATTATTCTCATATTTTAATCATATATTCAATCACGAAAGTCACATAGAGTGATTCTACAATTGCTAATCTAAACTACTGTGACTTGGGCTCAATTAGAATCCCATCCTCAGCATGATCTTTACTTTGAGTTGAATCATAGACATCAGACAAGTAGCACAATTCTTTTCCTATTATACTAAATGTGAACAAAATATACATTCATTCACATTCTTTTATCTTGTTATAATACTGACTCTTGAAGATGCTATTTAGTTTAGAGGAAAGGTGCATGTCTTGGCTATCTTTTTCTGCATCTGTGGGCTTACTTTGCTGGGCAATGGCAGTTTCTACATGAGTATTTTAAAAAATAATGGTGACAATTATTATACCATGTATGGGAAGTAAAAAAATAGTATAAAAAGCTTACAATTAATCATGAACAAGCATAACTTATACCTCTGGGCACTACATACTTTGAATGTCAGGTTGGCTTGTGTCTTTCTGTATTGTTGTATCTGATTTCTTTAAAAGCTTTTTTTCAAATTAAAGCTTTATGTATTGGAAAACAAAGCAAAGGAAGATTTACTATTATTTAAGACAGATAGCTATGCTCTTCTATATGTATTAATTTCTAGGCAGGTGCCTTTCCCCTTCCATACAAGTAAAATTAACAATTCACTAATGGAGAGAACATGACTGTAGCCATGGCCTAAAAATTCATGTATTGAGGTGTGATGTGGTCTTGGCATACTCTCCACCCAATATCCTGCATACCTGTTACTCTACTGGGGAAGACTTGTCCACTCATGTCACATCTCAGGTGTCACCTCCTATGGCTGGGATAAACAATTTATGCTAAGAAGGACTTATTTTCTCCAAAGGCTAATTTAGCCTTGAATGCCCAACTCTGTCATACAGGAGCCATACATCAAGGTCAGAGCAGCTTCAGTTTTCATATAAGTGTAACTTAATTAGTTTTTACACAAGCGTTTCAAATGGATTCAAGTAGAAGGAGAGTGTAATAAATGATGGATTAGATTTAAGCAACAGTTTGTGTAGGACATGGACAATGAGAAGGAAAGGAGAGGATGCTCTGGGACAGTGCAGTCTTTGTGATTTAGGGCAGCAGAAAACACCAGCTTAGACTTCTGTGTTTGTATTTCTTGTCAGCAACTCTAGCTCAGTATGTTTCAAACTGACTATTCGCATTTCAAGATGTTTCCTCCTCCAGTTCCTTCTATTTGTGCATCCTACATTTATGTGGTGATCAACCAGAAAGTACCAGTCATCTAAATCAAAATGATATCAACACTTTTACCTCTTCATTGATTATATTTTATGGGCCAGGAATCCATGCAATTTAGACAAGGTAAATGAATTGTCATATGATGAATTCATAGTCTATACTATATTGTCAGGAACTGTGGACAGTTTTTACTCCCATTTATGATTTGCTTGCTTGGACTTAATGGATGTCTGCCCTGCCCTGCCCTGGATCAATTACTGGGATTATTGAGGACATCTACCCCACACTGCAGGATTTCAAACCACAAGGATTACAGTGCTAGGATTATTGGTTTTAAGATTTACTGGGACTCAAAGTTTATGGGTATAGAAGGTGGGAGGTTATAGGTTGGGGAGGGGAACGGGAAAAAATTAGAACAAAATGATGTCACTTACTGGTGCAAATTGCCAATATTGAGTGTGATCATGATATGTATACAAAATGTACCCATTTCACAATTAAAAAAAAAAGACTTACTGGGAATCACTTGGATTTAAAGATGTCTTCCCTGCCTTATAGAATCTTCAACTACTGGGATTATTGTGGATAACCACCTTGTTTTATGCATGCTAGGATTATGGGTGTGAAGACTTGGTACCAAATAAAGGTGCAGAGAGCTCAGGGGATTGGCCCCTTCTGTTGCTGCTCACACTAGAAGATTTGATCCCGGGCTTAGATTTTTTTCTCAAGGTTCCAACTTTGTTTGCTGGTTGTTAATCCTTTTGTTGTGGGACTCACAGGAGACTAGAGCTTGCCACACATGTTCTGGCTGCATCCTCTTACCTTGGCTTCCACACTATGCCTGTATTTTCTTTGTTAGTTTCATATCTCACCATTATCCTTTATGTTTGCCTGTGCAAAGCCATCTGTAACTCTCAGTCATTTGACATATTCTGCAAATTTTGTCTCTAGAGTTGACTTCTTATACATTATTTCTTTTGAATATTATGCTCTTTCTCTTCAGTTAACCAGTTCATCTAAGATCCATAAGAGTTCTCAGTACGTTCTATGGCATTTGTCCAGTCATTTTTGTTGTTGGAAATCCAGGATTTGTGTTAGGTAAGTTATGAAGTGCATGTGAAAGGAGTGTATAAGGACTTAGGATTTTACATTTTCATCATAAACTACCATTGAAGGTCTTATGGAGGAAAACGACTTCATAAAATACGTATCTGAGGAAGATAAACTGCAGCCGAGGGAATGGCTGGAAGAAAGGAATTGGCTTTGAAAGCTTGGGCTGGAGTCTGAGTCAATAACTCAACTGTAAAAATAAAAACTGAGGTGTGGTTTGGAGGAGGTAGAAAGCATGAGTGCACTTATAAACTAAATGAGGGTTCATTCCAAGGGAAGGAAAATAATTAACTGGAAAATATTTTTGTATATATCAGCTAAAAGTCTTTTATAAGTGAATCATGAACATTAATTAGAAAAATTCTATACAAAAAGCCAAAGAAAAAATTCTTACTGATGTATTTTAAAAATAGAAAAGATTTAACTTCATTAAAAATGAAATCAGCATTCTGATAAAATGGTATTTATTTTTATCCTTAATATTTTAAGTTAAAATATAATTTTTAATTATGTTAAGGATGTTATATCAGAAGGAAAATTTTATACTTTGAAATTAAAGTAATGAATAAAATGTGTAACTCTGTGATCATAGTGCCAAAAAGGAGGTCAGTTTTAAATGTCATCGTGGCTTCTTGACATTTGTCATCAGTGTCCATTCTCAAGAAGTGAGGCAGGGTGTTTCAGTGCCACAGACTGGAGAGTTAGCTAATCAGTGGGCTTGCCACAGCAAGCGAGCACCCCAAAATGAAAGACATTTATTCACTCTGTTAGCCCTTCTATTTCTGAAATCCTGCCAGTTTCCCAACTCTGTACTTCTTAAGACCCTATGAAAGACTAGGTTTTATTTTCTCAGTGAGACTATAATTTTCAAGTACAATTTCTATAAAGGACAAGCAAGAAAGTCAGCATTTTGTTCTTTATATACCAACGTGGGTTTTCTTTTTCTTTTTCTCCCCCCCCATGGATGAGAAAGTCTCTTTTGCATTTTGTTGGGCAAATAAATTTTCACTGGTTTTTCTGTAAAGAGATATAACAGTTAATTGACATCTTTAATCTGTGAATGCTTCCATGACAAAAATGTAGTAAGCTAAAATAAACACATAAAAGTTCCATAAAAAAAAGTCAAGATACAAAACTAATACAGGAAAGAAATTATATAATCAGAGTAGAAATCAAATTGATACCAAGAATCAATGAGCTAAAGACCTGGTTCTTGGAAAGTGTAGACAAAAGTGCAAAAACCCTTAGCTAATCTTACAAAAAAAAAAAAAAAAAAAGAAAGAAAGAAAGAAAGAAAGGAAATAAAAGAAAAGTAAATGTGTGAATCAAGCAATTAAGAATAAAACAAAGTGCAATCTCCATGGACACTGTTGAAATTTAGAATATTCCTAGCAAATACATGACAAATTTGTAATCTAGTAAATTGAAAATGTCAGAAAAATGGATAGATTAATAGATAAAAATCAGAACAGTCAAGAAGATTTACAAAGTCTGAAAAATTGAATAACTGGCAATGGAATTGAAGTAGTAATAAAAGCACAGCCAATTACAAAAAGCCCATATCTTAACAGATTTACCACTAAATTTCACAAGAACTTGAGGGAAAATGCAATGAGGATACTCCTAAAATTCTTCAGTAAAATAAAAAAAAGGAGTGTTCTCAAAGTCATTCCTGCTAGCTAGCATTGCCTTGATTTCAAAACCAAAAAAAGATTCAACCATAAAAGAGAACTATAGGCTAAATTCTTTAATTAACATAGATGCAAAAGTTTTTAATCGATGCTTGCAAACTGAATGCAACAGATCACCAAAAATTTCATACATCTTGACCAAGTAGGCTTCATCCAAGAGATGCATGAACGGTCCGATATATTCAAAACACCACACACAGACACTCCCACACACTACATTATAAAAACAAAAGAAAGGATGAAAATCATCCAGTAACCTTAGTAGTTGCAGAAAATTAGAGTACAACATTTATTTATAATAAAAAGAATAAAGAAGTATTTTACATTAATGCAAGGAAAACCATTTTTGCCAAGAATACCACCAACATCATATTGAATGAGAGAAAATTGAGAACTTTCTTTAAAAACCATGTCCTGAAAAAGGACATGGATGAGGATATAGAATGACATCTCCTGTTCCTGAATAGGCAGACCCAACATAGTCAAAATGATCATATTTCTAACACTGATGCATAGATTTAGAACAATATCAATGAGGATACCTATAGCATTGTTCACAGAATCAGACAAAATAATCTTAACCTTCAAATTCACCCTGAAGAGATCTAGAATGTCAAAACCAGTTTTGAGTAACAAGAGCTTTGCAGGAGAGATCACATTCTAAATTTTTTTTACTGAAATCTTTATTGGTACATTACATATACATAGCATGATTGCATTCAACAACAGGAATTAGTACCAGTATATGACACAACTTATTTCTCATTTTTTTCCCATAGCGCTACCCATCCTACCACTCCCCATATACATAAACTTTGTTTCCTTTTGTGTTATAATCTCATTATTTTTTCCCCTGCACTCTATTTCACTTTGAGTATTTTCTATTTCACAATATATAACACATGATTCTACAACTCATTTACATCTTTATTTTCTCATACCAGAGAAAAGATGTGATATTTATCTATCCGTGACCTCATTATTTCACTTATGAGAATATCCTCAAGGTATGTCCATTTAAGTACAAATGATTCAAACCTATCATTTTTTATGGCAGAGTAATACTCCATTCTGTAGAAGAACCACAGCTTTTTTATCCAGTCTCCAGTTGATGGACAGTTGGGTTGTTTCCAAGATGTAGCAATCACAAACCGAGCTGCTATAAACATGGGTGCACATATGTCACTGTGATATGAGTCTCTTAATTCTTTAGTGTATATACCTTGCAAAGTGATGGCCAGGTCAAATGGGACCTCCAATCCTAGCTTTTTGAGGAATCTCCAAACTGATCTCCACAGGGATTGTGCGAGTCTACATTCCCACCAACAGTGGAGAAGGGTTCCTTCTTCTCCTGACCAAAACAGCACCACCATTTGTTGCTAGCTAATTCTGAAATGGCAGCCATTCTTTGTGGAGTATTACAACCCTGAACTTGAAACTATACCATAAAGCCACCATGATAAAAACTGCATGGTACTAGCAAAGTAACAGACCTAAGGATCAATGGAGTAGACTAGAAGATCCAGAACTACTCCCGATACACTCAACCTCCTCATCTTCGACAAAGGAGCCAAAAATCCTCAATGGAGGAAAGATAACCTGTTTAACAAATGGTGCTGGAAAAACTGGGCTTTAACTTGCCAACAACTAAAGCTAGACCTAGCTCTTTCACCGTGTACCAAGCTAAAATCAAAGTGGTTAAGAAACCTAAACATTAAAACAGACACTCTAAACCTGTTGCAAAACAGGTTAGGTAAAACTCTGGAAGACACTGGCTTAGAGAAAGACTTCTTGAACAAAACCTCCATAGCACAAGAATTGGCAGAAGAAAACAGCAAATGGGACCTCATTCTTTTAAAGAGCTTCTGCACAGCAAAGGAAACCACCAACAGAGCAAAAAGACAACCAACAATGTGGGAAAAAATCTTTACCAGCTGTTCCTCAGACAAAGGGCTATTATCTAGAATATATATAGAGTTTAAACAAATCAGCCCACCCCAAATTTAAAGACTCAATTAAAAAATGGGCATCTGAAATCAACAGATACTTTTCAGAGGAAGAAATAAGAACAGCTAATAAGTGTATGAAGAAATGCTCAACATCATTAGTCATTCGAGAGATGCAGATGAAAACACATTCTAAATTTGAAATTATTTCTCGGAGTTACAGTGAAAACACACCGCAGTATTAGTACAAAACAGACAGATTGATCAGTGTAACAGAAAAGAGAACTAGAAACGATCTTGGGCGCTTTAAGCTATATGATCTTTAGAAAAGGGCCCAAAGACAGACTGGAGGAAAGATAGCCTGGTGCTGGGATACATTGGCTCTCCATATCCAAAAGATTAATCTAGATCTGTACATCTTAGTATGCACTGCATAAAAATTGAAGTGGACCAAAGACCTAGATAATAAAATAGAAATAATCTAATGGAAGATAGATAGGTAAGGATTTTTAAAGATATGTGTATAGGCAGGGACTTTCTGAGTAGAACATCAGAGAAACAAGAAATAGCATTAAGAAAAATTGCATCATGGGCTAGAGATTTAACTCAGCCATCTGGTGTCTGGCTGACAAGCTCAAGGTCTTGAGTTTGATCCCCTTAACTATACACAAAAATGCTGGGTATGGTGACTCATGCCCACCAGCAATCTGGGCCACATACCACAATGCTAAACTTGGTGACATAAGCCTGTAATCCCAGCACTCGGGAGACAGAAGAAGAAGGATTGCTGTGAGTTCAAGGCTGGCCTGGGCTACATAGTGAGTTCCGGGCCAGCCTGAACTACAAAGTGGGACCCTGTCGCAAAAGAAAACAAAACAAAACAAAACAAAACAAAACAAAACAAACAAAACAGTGCATCACATAAATATGCACAGCAAACAACCAACACACTGAAAAGATAACTTATAGAATGGGAAGAAAGTCGCTAGCTATTTCTGAAATGGAAGACTGATAGAGTATATAAAAAAATAAAAAATATATAGATAACAACAGTAAAAGATCAAAATAAGAAACAGATAACTGAAATAAATAGCTACTTATCAGAAGTACAAATGCATAATACATGCATTAAAAATGCTTGACATGTCTGGCCATTAGATAAATACCAATTTAAATTCTTCCTTAATTCCAGAAATAATAATCCTTATCAAAACACACACACACACACACACACACACACACACACACACACACACACACCAACAACAACAACAACAACAACAACTAATAACAAGTTCTGGCAAAACTGTGCATTAAATGTATAGTATACATTTACAGTATAGTATAGTTTACATTACAGTATAGTGTAGTATAGTTTACATTACAGTATAGTGTAGTATAGTTTACATTGAATGTACATTTAATGTAAACTAGTATAGTTACTATGGAAATTACCATACAGATTCCTGTAAAATTGAAACTAAAAATTCCATTGGACCCAGTTATTCCCTCTCTAGACAGATTTCTGATATTATTAAAAGCATCATGTCACAGGGATATACACATACCTATCTTTATGGCACTATACTTCCTAAAAGCTAAATACTCGAAGCAACCTATATGTTCATCAGCAGACAGAATGATAAAGAAAATGTCTTTGTGCACAAAGGAGTACTACTCTGCCGTAAGAATCAATATTTATTTGTAAGAAAATGGATGCACTTCAAGAGCATAATGCTAAGTGAATTTAATCAGACACTCACAGTTCAATATTACATGATTTCTCTGATGTGAGAAATCCAGAATTAAACAAAAACACAATAAAAGCGAGATAATTGGAAACAGATAACAGATTGAAATGGGAATGGAATCAGGTGAAAGGAGCTAGATGCAGACAAGGAAACTGGACGAAGAAGGAATTGAGATGTGCTATATACATACATCCACTCACCAGGAAGAAGGTAATTAAACAGAATAAACTCATAATTCCTATTTCACAGTACCTCTCAGGCATTTTGGCCTTCCTTTGCACATTCAGTCTCTAATCCTAGAGAAATGATAAGGTATTTACACATCTGTGAACTATTTATATCACTTATGAAAATAGGCTCAAAGCAGATCCATTTTGTTAAAATGACTCGTTTATCTTTCTTTGCAGCTGAATAGTACTCCATTTTATAGAAAAAAACACATCTCATTTATCAACTCACCAACTGATGAGCTTTCCACACTGATCTCCACTGAGTGATTCCACTAGTCGACATTCTCACCAACTCTGCAGTAGAGTTCCTTTCTCCTCACAGCCCAACCGGCATATATCATTGGTTGATTTCTTGATAGCAGCCATTCTTTCTGGAGTGAAATGAAATCTCAGCACTGTTTTAACGAGTCTCTTTA
>PVIR01037087.1:0-15369 GCA_004026965.1 Petromus typicus | reverse complement strand
CTGGACACCATGATAGCCAGAGAATTGTGGAGGTGGAGTTAGTTGATCCTAAAGAAAGGAGATTGTCCTTACGATCTGAATGGGCCTTGTCCAATCCGGAAACCACATTTTCACTTAAAAAAAAAAAAAAAAAAAACCTGTCTTTGTTCTGAAACAGAAGAACTTGTTTCTGGACTGAAAACAGAAGAAATTCTGTTTCCAGATCTTACCATCAGCTCTTGCCTGTCCACATATATGCGCGCACGCGGGCGCACACACACACACACACACACACACACAAAATACACATGTACTGGTTTTGTTTCTCAGAGAAACCTTGACCTGATGCAGATAATACTATATTGCTCTGTAAAATCTACTGTACAGTGATTTGGTCAGGAAAGAACATCGTACAAGTGCATGTTGTCAGCATGACACACTACACCGCAGTCAACATGCTGAATCTCCATAAAGTGCTCCATACTTTGCCTTGCATCTCTATAAGGTATGGACTATTTGACCTCCATTCTGGAAATGAGACATCTATAATTATATAGCTACGAAATGCCAAGCCTGGGTTCAGGCATGTTAGAATAGGGTCAGGCTCTTCAATGCTACATGAAAATGGCACAGGAGACAATCTGAGTAAGGCATGATTGTACGTGCCCATAACCCCGGGATTCAGGGAGCCTGAGTCAAGAGAATTGCAAATTCAAGCCTAAACTGGGTGACTTAGATGAGTCAAAAAGACGTTTAAAAAACAGATGGCATGTAGTGTAATACAAAGACACAAAGGCCCAAAGTTCAGCCCAGAGAGAGGGAGAGACAGATGGACAGACAGACAGACAGACAGACACACAAGCAGACATTAATCCAGCCCTAACTGTCTCTGATCCCTCACCTTTAGTAAAGCCCAGGCTCTCACACACTTAAGCTTCTTCTTGGGACTTCTGCACTTCAGCCAGGAGACTGTCACTGAAAGCTAGGTCCAAGAAAGGAAAAAGAAAGGGGCCTCTAGTTTCTCTGGAAACATCCCCAGCATACTGCGTGGTTCTTGTGTATGTTGTGGCACCTTGAACATCAGAGTTAGAGGTCTTTTGGGGTCTGGAAACAGAGGAAATAAACAGAGTGGAACAGTTCTGTTTGTTTTTCTGGCTCCTACCCCAAGGTTTGTCTTCTGGTTTGGTCTTCAGCCAGCATGGAATCCAGCAGGGCATTGAGCATGCCATGCCATGCAGTGTTGACCCGATGACTTTCCGATCCTGAGGTGAGACGTTTCCGACATGGGGGCACCCCTGCTACCATTCCTCAGACAGACCATCTCCCTCTTCTCTTTGGATTCCAACTCCCCAGCTTCTTTCCCCTTCACATTCGTTCACTGACATTTTCTTTGGTCCTCACTATCTCTAGAGAGCTGATCAGACTCTGGGGATAACAAATTCTCTGGCTGCTACCTGCTTCCAGGTGCCATTCTGGGTGCGGAGTCAGCGGAGGCCTCCGTGAAAACAGGACACTATGGGCTGAGGCCTGAATGGAGCAAGGAAGCCAAACACGCAGCCAGACTCCTTCATACAGAAGGAACAAGCTGGTGGTGTCTAAAAACAATCAACAAAGAGGAACCAGCAAGGGAGTCAAAAGGTGTGGGACCGGGGTGGAGCAAAGGCCGGACAGATGGAAAATCAGCACTGGACCTCTTTGTGGTAATGAGCCAGTGAGCGGTAATGAGCCGGGAGGCCAGCAGTGTGGCTGAGACTGTAAAAACAGCTGCTCTGGTTACTGTGTACAGACAGACAAGAGCATCCAGGAGTTGTTAAAACATTCTACAGAACAGAAGAGAGTTGTTAAAACACTCTAGAGATGACAGTGGGGTAAACTCAGTGTGGACTGTGACAGGAAGAAAGGAATCTAGGATGGATCCCAACTTGTGACTGGGACACAGGGGAGATCAGAGAAGGACCAGGCTAGAGTAAACCTGTAGCTTGGAGACATTAACTCTGAGACAACTCCTGGACACAGGGTGAAGAAAACACGCAGGCGCCTGCACAGGAGTGGGCAGTCCCCAGAACAAGATGGTCCAGACTGCTCAGGGTAACGCCTTCGGGTGTCCTTCCCTGTGCAGTCTGTCCGAGGTTTCAGGTGGCCACTCCTACCATAGTGTTTGTTATGCTGTGTTCAAGAAGCGAATATCAGCAGCAGCTGGTCAACACCCCGTCCCCACAGGGTGAGACATCAGGAGCCTCCCTACCACGGCCTCACCATCTCCTGTGGGTGGGTTTTCTTCCAGGCCTCCTGTGCCCATCTCCCTGCAAATGTCCCACTCAGTGCTGCTATTTTCCTGCTGGGAAAGGCTGTTCCCTACCCAACAGAGCTCCTCCAAGATCCAGTGCGAGCCCCCTGCCACCCCATGAAGTGCCACCCCATGAAGTCTCCCTGACCAGGACAGTTCACACTGAGCCTCTCAGAGGACAAGCCTGATGTCAACGATCCTGTGACTGAACATGTGTAGGAGGCTTTGTTTCTTCTTGTGAAATAAGTCTGTACAAGTGTGATGTGTGGTCACAAGGACGTGCCTGGTTGAGCCTTAAGTCCTTCAAGCCCATCGCACTGACAGTGTGATGTCAGCATTGTGATAAATCCTTCAGTCCCTGTTAACCAGATTTCTAAGAATGAGTCACAGTGCTTTGTCTACAGAAGTGATCATCTCTATCGATGTCTGAAATAAGACAAAAAAGTCATCTCTTTATGTTCCTTCCTGATGGAACATTTTCAAAGATACAACTGAGAAGACAGAGTGGAGAGACCGCTGTTGCCTGACCACATCCCCTGATCTTTGTGCTTAGCAGTGTGCAGCCTCTCCCCTGGCTTCCTCGCCTGTTCCAGTTGATTACAACAATACTGAACAGTGGGACAAATGCTACGATGTGTGTCATGCACCACAGCATCCTGTGGGATGGAGTTAAGGTAGGGAACCCCTGCACCAGCAACCTGCACTGGCTTGTTCCACTTCCTGGTACCATCTGAGGAGTGCTTCCTCAACAGTTCACGGAACATAATGGAATCCATGACACAGGCTCAGCTTTTGAGGCTCTCAACTTAGAAACTTTCCAAATTTGGTGTGGTCTGGTTCAGGACTGCAAATCAGCAGCATCTGAAACAGTGTGGGAATCCATTTCTCTTCTGTAACTGCTCTGCTCATTCACACAGGGCTAAGCATATTAGTCAGCTTCCTATTATTACACCAAAACACCTGAAGCCATTAAGTTAAAAAGAATACAGGTTTACTTCTTTCTGTTCTCCAGTTTAGTCCAACCCTGCCTGAGTGGTGCTCTTGTTTTACACCTCTAGGAAGGGTAATCTGGTAACACAAACTTCTTGCTGCATGAGCCAGGAAGCAAAGGAGAATCAGGGATCAGGATTCACACTTCTCTTGTAGGACTCACCCCTAGTGACCAAAGGACCTCTTATTAGGCCTCATCTATAAGGCTTTCACCATTTCCCAACAATGCCATGCTAGGGACTAAGACTTTTACACATGAACCTTTGCGGAACGCTCATCCACACCCTATCAATATGTTACTAAACAGTAAATGAAACAGGGGTGTTCTGGGCCATCATGGATAGTATTAAAAATATAGTTGTGAAGACCACTTAAAACCATAACCTTAATTTATAGAACAATCAGCACCATTCAAGGGGCTTTTGATATCACTGTATCCAAAGCTCTCACACACATGACCTCCCCTGCAGCAACTCCAGTGGGTGGCACTTCACAGCCAGTTCCTTGACACCATATAGCACTGATGGGGACTCTTTCAGAGCTTTCGATGATAACAAATAGCCCACCACAGCAGGCGTGCCATAGGTTCGCCACCTCTGCCCCATAGTGAGAGGCACCATCTTCATTTTGGCGGCTCACTTCAGTTTGACAGTTCCAGTTGCCAAATGCTTTGTATATAAATATGCATCTAGCTCTTAGCAGCTATTAAGATTGCCTATATCCAGGTAGTGGTAAATTTGCAGTCACATTCACGGATGTGCTACGAAGACAGGAGATAGCTCTGAGTTTTGGAAACCAATCTGTGTGTCTGAGTGTTAGTGATACTATCTTCAATCAACCATTTGAAGGCTTAATTTCTCAGCCTATCCAGGTGCAAGAAAACAGATTGGTTCTTTAGCTTCTGTACAATCTTCCATTATGAAATATTTGTTCCAAATGATAGTTTTTCAACCTTCATCATGAAATTACCCATCAAAACTTGACAAGGTTCCTGAGTGTGGAAATTTGAGCTGCTTCCCTCACAATGCAGAGAATTTTCCTAACATATAAAACAAGGCACGGTCAACTGTGATTTGTACTGTGTTGTTGTTGTCCGAGACTATTCTGTTAGTGTTTATAAGCTCTTGAAACAAGAGATGGAAATTCTACTCCCATCATTTTCTAATTTCAGATATGATTGAATAATTGTCTGAGATTAAGCAAGTCAAGTGGAAATAATTAGGAAAGGGAAAAAGGCCCAGATTCTTCAGTTTTCAGCTCCATTCCATTTTACTCCATGAGCAGAAGTATTGTTAGTCTGAAGCAGGACATACTTCCAAAGAAAATGAAGCAAAATCAAAGGCCTTTTGTTTTCTCTTTCTCCAATGAGCTATGCAAGTTCAGCCTCACCTTGTATGGATTTTTGCTTCTCTGGAAATCATGTGCCACCAAGATATGTTTTTGAAGGGAAGACAGGTAAGTTTTTCCCCCCAGGAGGGTTAAGGTTTATTACAAGACCATTCTTATCAAGTCTTCTCTATGACACTTCCAGCAGTGTGGATCATGGGGAATTAACTCGTTGCCAGAAGGCTTAAAATAATTGCAATGAATTAACCTATTATATTAATTACAATTAATTTTCAGTTGAATCTTAGAATTCCTTCTCTAGGGGATTCCTCAGCACTGACATTTACGAGGTGGCTTTGGCATATCATAGGTAATTAATCTCTAACAATTGCTATTACATTTGTTTCCTTTGGGAATGACCAATTTGTAAAGAGGAAAAAATATGAGAATAGAAGTTTAGAAAAATGTCTCTGGAAGAAACCTCTTTGGGAACACAAGTGGGCTCCCTAAGCTTATGGACAGAGGACACCTACTGATTTAGCGGAGACTGTAAAGTTGCTAGATTTTATCCACAGCTCACTAATGACCACACCAAAATAAATAAATGACTGCATATCCACATCCGGCAGCATCTCAGTAAGATACAGGAGAAATCAAGTACCAACATACACACAATGAACTGTTTAGTAAAGAATGCTGATTGGTGGGACCTATCCAAAGAAGCCACGGACTTAGAGTAAATTGGAGCTCGGGCCCAATGATCCTACTCACTCGTTCTACAGCATTGCTGCTCAGCTGAAATTCCCACAGTGGAAGAGTTCCGCACTGCTCTGATGCCCTGGCCACATGCTGCACAACATCCTACTGTGTCAGCTCAACCTTAGTCTAAATCCTCTCGATGACAGGGAAGTCACTTCCTCAACCACTCCTCTAGTCAGCTGTGTCTCAAACTGAACTATAATCTGTCTAATTTTGCCCCGCTGAGGTTTATTTCTCCAATTGTCCCCCAGCCCACAACTTTCCCCAAGTAACTTTGCTCAGTCCGGCTTCATAGTTTTTCTAATGGTTGAGAAGTTCCAAAATAGTGTAAAGGGCTGTGGTTAAGCTTCTTTGTCAGCCCTCTCGGCAAGTTTTTCCCATGTTGAACATCATTAGTTTTCAACAGAATTAAGAGGATACTGGAGCAAGAAGAGTTGAGCCCTTTTTGTTTAACAAAACTGGTTCAATTACTGTGAGACCCTGAGCAAATGTATTCACTTTCCTGAATGCAGTTTGCTTTCTGTAAAATGATGGGAATACCATTTTCTATCTTGGTTGCTTTGAGAACTAAGTAAGATCCAGAAAGCACTTAATACCATCCTTGACATACAACGGTCACTTAAAACATCAGCCTGGTTCCTCCATGAAGTGTATTATTTCAGTCACCACTGAGGAATGAGTGCAGGACCTTCACAATATAATCCAGCCTTTATACAGAGCTTTTAAAACAGAGGTTTTTTTTTTTATGTTACCCAGGCTGGGCTCCAATTTGCGACCCCTTTCTCTCAGCCCGGAGTGTTGGCATTACAGGCCCTCACTACTACACATGGTATAATTACTCTTCATACCAGATCCTTCCTAGACAATCCAGAAGTAACACCCAAATACTAACAGTCCATTTTGAACTAACAAGTGATACCCAGGTATTAATATAATGGACTAGTTGTCTGAGCAAGTACAATAAAATAAACAGGATCCTTATTCTGAGTTTTTAAGACACTGTGTTTTCCCACTCCTCCTATTAACACAACATAAAATAGTAAGTTTTTTTTTTAATCCCTATTAGATGTTTCCTTCCTTCTTTAATTTGGCAAATATTTATTCAGTTTACCTTGTGCACTCAACTCTGCCTGTTCTAAGAGATAAAACAGCTGATCCAACAACAGCGCCCCTGCCCTTGTGGCGTTTAGTGTGGTGTAAATAAGACAAGTAAAATTTCTGTCTTTTCCATGAGACACTCTTCATCCTGATGGCTCTGAGAGCTGACTTTGTATCGTTCCATTAAAATTTGCTAACACAAAACCTCCTTTTCAGGGGTACTTTATTCAACTCAACTTGCTACCACATTCCCCCTTCAGGGCCGTTTGCAAATGTGATGAAAATCTTCTCTATGCATGATGCACAGAGAACATCATGATCATAGAACATCACTATGCATGATGTTAATATCTCTACTCATGAGTGAGTTATCTATGAAAAATACCCCGTGCCCTATGAACAGCCCAATACCATCTGTAAATAACAGCTCATGCACTAATAGATCATAAAACATATGAAACTGGGCTGTTTGCAGTACCTGGATTTGAACTTTTATATCTGTACCTATGAAATAATAGACAACTGTGAAATGTTGTTCAATTATCTCTGTTAGCTTGATTTTCCTTGTAAGATGTCGATAATCAGAACAACTAATTTACAAAGCTGTTGTCAGAGACTACATGAGATAATAAATCACCTCATCAATGTATGGTTTTAATCACAGTTATTCACATGTCAACTGGTAATTCTAGTGTTATATTTCCATTAACATTCAGTGTGGAGGTACTATAATACCCTGTAACAGGAGCTCTCACTTTCTTTTTTCCCACAAACTAGCTTTCGAATCCCTTTTATATCAACTTTTTAATTTTTGTATACAACAGTGTGGCAAAATGACAACAGCAGAAATGTGAGGACGTCAGGGCAAATCCAAGTGTCAGGACTGCTCAGGAGCTTCTCTGTGCGGTGGGAAACAACACTAACTCTGCATGATTATTAAAAGACAACATAAGAGATCTAAGGACAACTGCTAAGGTAGTACATTGTTTTTCTCTGTCACATTTTCATTAGTGTGTATTGATGACAGATTAATGGGTTTCATTTTGACAGATTTGTGCCTGTATGTACATACTTTAATCATTCTTCCTCAAAGCTCCCACCCCACTTTCACAGGTTTTGGGGGACCCTATCTATGCTCCCTGTTATTCTTCTTTACACCCATTCTTCCTCCTCTTTCTTCCTTTCCTCTTGTCTAATAACTGTATCCCTTTTACTCTCTTGTCATCTTTTTTCGGTTCTCCATATCAGGGAGGACTTAAAATATTTCTGTTCAGAGTCTAGCTTATCTCACTCAACATAGTAATCTCTAGATCCACGCACTTTTCTGCAAATGACAAAATTTTGTTCTTTCTGTGGCTGAATTGTCAGTGCTCCATAAAAATACCTGATACCCATGTTTGCTATCGTTTTTAACTTTAAAAGAAGCTGTTATATTATCAACACTAATATGTGTTGCAGCAATGCACTAAGTTCTTGCTTAGCTTTGGAACCAGAGTTGAAGGCCATATAGTGTCCCAATATAAACACGAGCAGTTGTGAATATCTCTCTGGAATTATTCTACATCAAAGAATGTAGTTAATGTTCACTCTCTCAGAAGAGGTCAAAATATATCAGAAACCAAATATTTTTCAGAACACTCCAAGGCTGTTAACCCTCGTCTAGATGTCTGCTTGACCAAAATTTCTGCCATTATTCTAGCTGTCATCCTGGACAGAGCTGGGCATTTGAGGTTCAAAAGGATATTGAAATTAGAAAGGCATGCAGTGTGTGTGTGTGTGTGTGCGTGCGTGTGTTAAAAGCATCCATTTTTCTTAAGTCAATATTTTTCTAAAGCTGACACCAAGAACCTTACTTTTTTCTGACTTGAAAATGATATATAAATGGACACAGTGACAGATATGCTTCACAAGGTCAGAAGTAGAAAACTACAGGCTGGGTTCTTTTTATTTTAAACAGGAACATTAACATGGGATTGGCCACTGTAACATCATCCTTCATCCTCCAGGGCCTGGTCTTGGAGTTGTGAAGTCTCACAGCAAGACAGAGCCAAGCGTCCGCTTCCCTCAAAGTTTCATAAATTCCTCTGATGCTGGCTTACTGCACGAATGTGACCATGTACATCTGTGACCTGTTCAAGTGCAGCACTTCTCTTTCCATCCAAGTACTTTCAAGGTTTAATAAAAGCAGCGGGCTTTCCTATAATTACTCCCCCATCCATCTGACCAGCTCCACACTGTCATCCCTTGAACTGATTTCAGACTACAGCCTGTCTCTGCTGTATTTTCGGAAGTGTAGGGAGGAACTCACTGCAGAAACAAAGGATCTCATTTTTTCCTCCCTTTCATGTAACTAAAATGGATTGACAGAAAGATTTCAGGCCGATTTTAATGTGCACGAGTGCACAATTTTTAAAATGCTAACTTCTAAAAGTTGAAGGCTGTCATTTCAACAGAGAGCATTTGCTTTTTGCTCTCCCTTCCACCCCACACTCAGCAGGAGCTTAATCCTCCTCAAGTACATTGCTGACAGTATCAGTCCTCCGATCTGAAGTTCCTTAGTGGCTTCCCCAAAACACGCCCCACAGTGTGAACTCTAGGCAGCAGCGAGCTAGCCTCCCCTGGCCACACAGCCTCCTGTTCTGTGACTCCTCACGCCACACAGTCAAGATGCTCTTCCTTATAATCCTGCGCTTTCTCACTGTGAAGTCTCTTGGAGGCTGCATTTGGAGGCACACACCTCCCTCTGCTCAGGTCTCCTACCACACTGGACCACACTCTCCAAGGTCCAAATTGATGTCACTTCTCCCTGGAAGTTTTCCTAGAAAGGACGGTTTCAAAACCCTTTCTTCTTCTTTACATTCTAATGGCAATTCTTCTTCATCCTGGTGATGGACACTTCTAGTTTTCCATACTGTATAGTAGCTACTGTAAGTCACACGTGTATCTGTACAGATGGCCAAGGGGGAGAAAAGTCTTTGTAAACAGACTGCCCCAGGCAGTGGATCTTGCCTCCTAAAATGGTGTTTTTTTCCACACAAAAGGTATTCAATAAATGCTGGGGGTATGCAGGAAGAAATCAATGAATGAGTAAGAGATGAGTCAATAGCTGCTAAGGATTCATTAATCCATGCTTTTCTTTTAGGGCAGCCTCTAAGACAAATGATAAATGTAAGAAGAACACGGTAAAGCTGTTTAATCATACCTAACTCATCAATTAGGAATACACTGGGAAGTTTATTTCTGAAAGGAAAAAGACCAGGGAAGTTTATTTCTTTATAACACTTGCCATTCATACCACATTTTACTGGATACTACTATTCACATTGATGTATTTTCCCTTGGAGTGTGCAAAGGAGCAATCCTTCCAAAAGGACATTGCAGTTCATCCCATTTATATAGATACTTCATTTCTTTTATTCATCTGGAAGGGCTGGGAAAAAACTTTTTTACCTTGCTTTTAAATTAACACAATAATCAATGTCTAGTGTAAATGTGATAAACAGAACATAAAAAATTTCAAGCTCAGTAGATCTGAAACTACATTCTAGTCCCCCTGTTGATAGAAGCCTCCTCCTTTGGCATCCTAGTTGAGTAGCCAGGCCACCGTCCTGGTCACCCTGGTCACTGCTCCTTGTTCAGTTTTTAAAACTGCTTTACAGCTTTTCTTCTTTGAAATAAAACTACCACATAGGAGCCTGCCCATTAGACTGAGGACTCTGCATTAGGAAGAGTGGTGCATGAACCTCACACCTGTTAGGTGCTTTGGTAGAATGAAGCTCCGCTGACCAGTCATCAGAAAGGAGGCCAAATGAAAGAAATAAGTAGAACAGACTGGACTCCTGCAATACCTTCCTATTCTGCTGAAGTCACCTCCACGCAACAATCTACTCTTCTTTTCAGAGAGAGACGCCATTTGACTGTTCTTCTTAGCCATTCCTTCTCACGACCCAAATCGATTCTCAAAACAAAATACACTGGGCATAGTGGCACACACCTGTAATCTCAGTTTCTCTGGGGACAGGAGGACTGCAAGTTTTTAGGTCACCTAGGCAACTCTCCAAGACTTTGTTTCTGATATAAATTTTTAAAGGGGGAAGAGGGCTGGAAATGCAGTCCAGTATCATCTAGGTTCAACCTTAGCACCACAAAATAAATAATAAATAAAACAAATATCCTTACCCCAGAAATCCAGACTCAAAAGCGAAAAATCCAAAAGCAGGGTGAGAAGGATAAAGAATGTTGTTAGTAGCCATTCATGGTACAAAGACAGCATTTCCGAAATAATACTGCCACATGTCAGTCTTGCTGATCCAGCAGAATGCGAAGAAACAAGACAAGGTCAAGGCAAGGAAGATCAAGCAAGTGCTGAAAACCCTGTATATTGTCCTCCAAGTTGGGGACATGATGCTACTTCTCTTCCTCAGATGTCCTGCCCTTTGCAGGTGTTAGCATGTAAACTTTTGTCTCGGGATCTACCTGCAACTTCAGACTCAGAGGTCCACTATGTCCTCTACTTTATATTGCTTGTCTGTCATAATTCTCAGCAACCCCTTAGGAGGATGCTATTATTGGAAGCCATTTAATATTCTGACATGGTAGGAAGCTAGTGACAAGTTGTAGTCACTTTAGATCTCCGCATCAAGCCCTGTGTGCTGGAAACTTTCGGGCCACCAGAAATAAATTTATATATAAGGGAAGAATAAGTGTCACAAAAAGGCAAAGTAGAAAAAGGAAAGAGTGAAGTACCATACAAATAATATTTCAATGAGTTTGGAGAAAGAAAATCAGCCTTTTTTATGTCAGAAACTAATGAGTAGCGTAAGTTTCTTAGGTCATACAGAAGACAACAGGGTGAAGGGAATATCAAGATATAATAATCTGCCCTTCTGAGAATCCTGTTTTACTATCCACAGAAAGTAAATTCTGTGCTTTTCAAGCAGAAACCCAAATCTGCTGACAGTGGAGAGCACATGGCTTTGTAGAACCTCACAATAATCAAACATCAAGAAAAAGGTGGTATATGAAAAACAGGCGACTTAATTTTTCTGCAGTACCACGAAGATCAAAAGAATATCTCTATTCTACCAAGGAGACCCGCCCCCAGTCTTCTACCTCCCCACCAGGGAAGCAAGCAAATTCCTTGGTTTCCCATGTAATTACCATAGCTGAAATGATGTAACAATAACCGCAAACAGAGTGTCCCCCTGTGCTAACGCTCTAATCAGTTTCAAAGTATGTTTTGTTGGTTCTCATTGATGCCACTCAAAGGGACTGGTCACTAGTGGTCTCAAAAGTTTTACAACAAATTGTATGATTAAATTCCTTAAACACGTCTGTCCATTACTAATCCTCTTTTGCCAACATCCTTTTCAGAGAAAAATTGCAGCGCTGCATGGTGCCTGATTTATATTTCATTTTGAGTACAGGAAGTAAAGGGATTAAAGTTAAGGATTAAAACACTTACTCTTTGCTGATTTTTTTTCTTGTCCCAAAAGGCTTCTTGGTTGCCATGGCTACTGTTCACTGGTCCTTAGCCCTGAACGTACGTCTCTTTGCATTAATAAAATATTTTAAATGAGGATTCAGGAAAAACAATAGGGGAAATAGCTTTAAGTTCAACTGCTTAAAAGAAGCAGCCAGGATTTTCTAGAAATCTTTTTTCTTTGTCCTTTTATTGGTATCTTAGAAAAGGAAACTTGAGCTATGAGAGAGGACAGGGACAATCGAAAGATGAACAGTGCAAAATCAGAATTATTCAGCAGGAGCTCTAAGAGATAACTCTGATACAGCGAGTTTGTCCTTAGCTTACAAACCAGTGTTTATAGGAGGATTAAGGGTTCCTGGGAAACTCTCAAATGTTGTAATACCACAAAACACTTAAAAGGCAAAATGCATGTAAGCACAGTGTTGTAATTCCAAACTGGAAATACCAGACAGGAAATGAAAAACAGATTTTCACTACCACAAAGTTCACTTAACCCTATCAATGTAAACATCGTTGCTTTGTATCACGTCGCCGGTGTTCTTGGGACAGCAGCCCACAGGACAGTGGCCAGAGAGGCGACTGCCATGAAAGCCACGCTGCCGAGGCTGCACCGAACTCTACAAGCAGGGCACCCGGGCGGTGCAGAGTGAGGCATCCAGCATGGAGGCTGGAGCTGACAGGTGAGGAAATATAACTGCCTTTGAATTGTTCCTTTAAAAACATTCTACTGGCATTCTCTTCAGAAGATCAGTGCCTACAGTTTTTAAAAGCCAAAGAAAACTAAAGAGATAGACAGAATACACTAATTACCTCCATTCTAACTTCTAATCTGAAAGCCCAATCGCAGGATGGGCTCCAGTATAACTTGTGGAGTGACTTCTCAAACACCCTCCCACCCCAGCACTGCTTCCCACAGCTGGGGTTTCTCTGCCTCCTCAGCCAGTGGTTTCAAGTTATCCTTTTCTTTCACAGAGATACATGGAACTGACGTCAGCCAGGTCCTTGTGTATTTATTGCTTCTCACTCCTTCCAATCCTATATCCTCTCGAAACCACCCTTCCTGCAAAGGATCCACAGAGGATCAACATGATTGCTCCTTGGAAACTGGAGGTGCACTGACAGACTAACAGGAGTGAAGGGACCGCTGTATTTTTTTTGTCCTATAATGAAACACATTTATACAAGGATCTTCTGGGGATAATCCCATCACTGAAGAGAACAACTGCAATGGTGACAATTCTACATTTTTTAAAAAACCAGAAGTCAGGTGATTTCAGCTGCAAGGAGGCTCTGAACCAAAACATGAGATAACTGATGCTACACATGGCCTGGCAACTTTAGACATGTGCAGGAGAAAGTCCAAATCAAATCACTACATAACTGATGCTACCCATCCCTGGGCAGGCCTTTGGACTCTCACAGAAGTGTGGATGGGAAGAGTCCTAAGAGTAAAATATAGACCTAGAAAATACAGACCATGCTTGTCAGATATTCATGTCCTTTTTTTCCTAGCCTCAGGAAAGTGCTTTTACTTAAAACTATCTCGAGGATCCCAGGGCAAGTTAGGGGTAGTCCTTGAACATCGGAATCCAAAGGGTTCCAAACAGAACCTATTAGTAAGAGGCAATTCTACTACTGTTAAGAGGTCTCTGTTGTTTGTTCAAGACAAAGAGGTATGCACTTTTCAAAGCAGCACTCCTTCAGAGACATGTAAATACCCAATAGGAGGTATGCTATGTTCACTATAAAAGATTTAAGCTCCTAATCTGAGAATTTCCTTCTTATAACACAACCCACTGAACATGAGCCATTTTCTGACCCTATAGGAACTGTGATCTAAACTGACATAAGAAAATGATTATACTCTGGCTCCTGGTATCACTGTGAATATCAAACTGTCCTTTGTGTCAAACCCAAGTGGCACATGTCTTCTGCAGTGTTTATGAAACCGCCGTATGCTAATGTTATTTTGTGCCAAGGATAAAAATCTCAAACTCTTTACATTTTCTGTTACCTACAGGGCCATTACTAGGGTATGAAAAGCACTAGAAAATTTTGAGGGGAGGGTCTGATCTATAAAGTGGATTTGAGACTCTCTGAATCATTGTCTCAGCAGCACAGTCGAGGACCAATCACAAGCAACTCGGCTAACAGCAGTCCTCAAGGGCTAGCAGGAGGGGTGTGCGCCGTGGGCCACTGTGTCAGGATCCAGTCCTCATTACGAGGCGCAAGATGATCCCAGAGATGAGAGCTTCTTCAAGTATTTAGCTGATTCCATACAGAGGAGAGAAAGGAGGGAGTGTCTTGTAGGAGAGCAGTAGAGTTGGCACTTCAACAGGTCCCAGGCCAGGTCTGGGATGCCCCCTCTGGCTGAAGCTGCTGGCCCAGCTGCCAAGGGGGACTTAGAGAATTGTTGAAGAAGGTACTCCAAAGCCCGAGGCTCCGTGCTATCTCTAACAGAAGGCACAATAATATTACAATATTAATGTTGTGGAATTATTGTGAAGATTAAAGACCCACAGGCATGAAAGTATCCAGAAAATTATGCTATGCTGCAATCTGATGCTTTTTATTGCTGTGGTATTTTATAAGGGAGAGAGAATTTTAAAAATACATAATTGCACCCATTTGGTTATTACTGGTGTTTTGAATATCAGCTCATCCTTTTTAGTTTCATTGAAGGTACTCACTTCATGAGTGTTTGAGTGTTTTTGCAAAGTTGAAGTCTCTGATCAGTTTCAAGCTTAATATTCTGAGGCAAAATAGAAGCATAATGGGACAGAGATGTGAGGTGGGGGAAATACTGTGATATACCATGTTCCTGTGCTCATTTGTGTATTGCTTTAGGACCCTCTGTGTATCTGAGTCTTCATGACCTGGAAATTGTAAAATTTGTTCTTGACTTTTTTTGAATAAAATATATAACAAGATTTAAAAACTGGAAGAGCGAATAGCTCATTCTCGATTGCTATTCTGAGTACACAGAATGGGATGTGATTTCTATATCTGCTTGTGTACAAATGGGGAAATGTCAAGGATGTTCTTTGTATTAGCCTCTGAAAATTCAAATTCTATCCGAAGTCTGCATTATTCACATTCCTGTAGCTGATGCTCACACACAAAGGTGGCCTGAAGCGCTCGGTGAAATAAGAACTTCTCGTTCACTGAGCCCTGGCAGCTTTCTCCCTCTTTTCCACTCTGAGACCATGTTCAGAGTACAGTAATATCCTTGGGAACAGGAGTGAGGAAAACTAACTTGTGACAGTGATTTGTGTATTTTGTCTTTCAAACTTAGTGGTCTTAGATTACAGCACTAGAGTGGCATGACCGCCACTGACTCTGAGCGCAAATCAGACCTAATGTATTGTGCTTACTGGCGTCCTCCCATTCTGTGGGTAGGTGTGGAGTTCCAGGACTGCCTGACAACAGGGTGATCTTTTCTTTT
>PVIR01037086.1:0-15388 GCA_004026965.1 Petromus typicus | reverse complement strand
AAAAAAAAAAAAAAAAAAGATTGCATAAGACTTCTTCTGATGAAATTAAGCCAATTCTATAATTTTTCTTTTTAATGGAAACAAAGAAAGGAAGAAATCTTGAAAAAGAATATCCAAGTTGCAGAACACACTCCTGACTTCAAGACTTACTATAAAGCTTCAAGATATATATATATATATATATATATTTTTTTTTTTTTTAAGGTTTTTTGAGACAGGGTCTCGCTTTGTAGTTCAGGCTGGCCCTGAGCTCAGCCTCCAACTCACATCACAGCAATCCTCCTGCCTCTGCCTCCCAAGTGCTGGGATGACAGGCGTGAGCCAGCACGCCCGGCACTGTGGTATGTGGTACTGGTTGCTGCTGGGGGTGAGTCTCCACGCCCAGTATGGTATGTGGTTACCGGGGATCGAACCCGGGTCCTTGTGCTTGCAACACAGGCACCGGAACCACTGAGCTAAATCCCCCGCCCAAGCTTCAAGATATTAAATACTATGATATTCGCATAAGAGTGGAGAATTAAGGAACAAAATATAGATTCCTAAATATAAATCCATTCCTATTTATCTTTTCAACAAATAGCACTGAAATAATTCAATATCCACATGAAGAAAATGAGCCTCAACCCTGATTTCATATAGGAAAAAACACTTTAAAATGGCCAAAGACACAAATATGAAACCTGTGCTGGATTAACTAATGAGCCATTTGGAACACCCAGCAGAACTGATCAGCGTGCTCTGGTTGTTGAAGACCCACCTGAGGATTGTTACTAATGGCGTAAGAAAGGGGAAATAGAGCAGAAGATAGTAGACTGTTGACTTTCTAGAAAAAGCTTGCTACAGTTGGTTTTCCTGAGGTGAATTTGGTTCAGAGGAAGAGCTCGGTTTCTCACTGTCAATGGGAATGGCTGCTGTTCTTGTCAGGGAATCTCTGATCTTCACTATGAGCATCACTTCCTGGGTCCAATGTCGATCCCTCAGCCTGATGGCACAAATCCTTCACCCCACCGGTGTAGGTTTTCTGGCTTCCACCACTGGCCTTTGGGCCTTGTTGGTAAAGATCCTCTTTATGGACAAGCATGAAACATTGCTTTGAGCTCTAGGCCACTGGCTGGACTCAGGGAGGACCAATTGTCTTGGACTTTAGGCCTTCCCCTGAGCTTGTGAAAGACATTGCTGTGGGATCCAGGCCCTTGGCTGGATTCTTTGGATCTCTAGTGCATGGTTAGATCTCTTTCACTCCTCTGATTTTGTCTTTTTCGGTGACTACTATAAAATAATCCTATAACTTGTGGGTTCTGTATTAAATCTCTTCCTCTGTAAACCTTGACTACAACAAGGATAGAAAATCCTATAGGGAGGGAAGTAATTTATTAGTATTCAAAGGCCACCAATCACTGAAGATTAACATATTGGTCTTTGCCAAAATTAAAAACTTCTGGGGCTGGGGATTTAGCTCAGTGGTTCCAGCACCTGTCTTGCAAGCGCATGGCCCCAGGTTTGAGTCTCCAGTAACCAGCAGCAATCAGTACTACATTCCACAGAGCCGGGCATGATGGTGGAGGCAGAGGCAGGAGGATTGCTGTGATGTGAGTTTGAGTCTGAGCTCAGGGCCAGCCTGAACTACAAAGTGAGACAGGGAAAAAAAAACCTTCCGTCAGGAAGTAGATTTAAATAGTCAAGTCAGAGGTAGAAAACAGTTTTAAAACATATATCTGAAGCAGAATTAGTATCCTAGATACATAAAGAATCCCAATAAAACTCAGTGATAGACATCAGATTTTTAAATGAGTAAAATACTTCAACAGAGAAATATAAGATATACAAATAGCCAACAAATACATCAGGGAAATGCAAATTAATACCACAATGAGGTAATGCTATATAGTTACCAAAATACACTGTACTTTGTATTAAAATGACTGATACAGAGGGTCACTGCACTGGAACTATTATACATTAATACTTAGAACAGATATTCTGAAAAAATTTCAAGCAGTTGGGGTTTTTTGTTTTGTTTTTGCAGTACCAGGGATAGAACTTGGGTCCTTGTGCTTCCCAGATAGGTAAGTTTCTTTAACAACTAAGTACATACCTATCCCATGAGCCAGCAATTCCACCAGCAGGTATTTACCCAAGAGATAATCACATCCACAACCGCACAACAATGTTTCTAATCATTTTATTTATTATAACCAAAATTTCTAACACTCTTAGTTTCTACGAACAGGAGAGTGAATGTTATATTCAATGAAAAATTAGCAATAAAAATTAATATACAATAGGGATAGACTTCAAAAACATAAGGCTTTACACAAAAAAGATTGCATGGTTCTGTCATTATTTTGGCAAAACTGAGTTTTACCAAGGCAAAAATATTTGAGAGAAAAACTCAAAATAGTGTTTTTCTTCTGATGGTATGTGGGTGGGGGATTTAGTGGGAAGAGACTTGTGAGCATCCTGATCGGTCAGTGATATTTGGTTGATAGGCTGGCTAAATTAGTTTTTAGTTTCCAAGATGTACACATGTATCAGAACTGATCTAATGGTAAGTACCCTTAAAATTTCATTGTATAATGTAATATTTTTCTGCAAAATAAAAATATCTATACATAGGGAACTTTAGACACTGTTAGAAGTACTGAGGATGGGAGTGAGAATGTCATTATCTACAAGTTCATTTGTTTTCTTTTCAACTGCAGTTGGAACCAGGGCTTTGTGCATGCTTACTAAGAGCAAGCCCTGAGCTACATCCCCTTTTTAAATTCTATTTTGAGACAATGCCTCGCTAAATTGCGCAGGCCACCTTCCAACTTGCCATCCTTCCTGTTTTGGTGGTCCACACTTGCAGTCTAGCTCTCTGAGAAGCTGAGGCAGGATGATAGCAAGTTCAAGCCTAGCATGGGCATTTTAACTCTTAGTGTGACCATGTGGCAAATTTTTTTTAAAAAAGCCAAGAGTTGAGGATGTAGCTTGTGTGCCGGCTTTAGGTCCGGTATTCAATGAGGACATGGGGGGCGGGGGGGACTGTCTCAACCTCAACAGTGGCCAGAACAGATGTCTGTAACTTACTGAAATGCACTGTAACAATGAATTGATGGATAAAAAGGGGGGCAGATAGTGCAGTGTCAACTGCAGAATCAAGGCGGTGGGTATGCAAGTATCCCTGTGAAATTTATCAAACTTTTGGGTATGTTCGAATTTTTTCATAATAAAATATGACAAAATAACTGTAACCCTGTCACTGCGTATATAGTCAACCCCTCCTGCCCGTGGTGAATTAACTAATGGTCAACTTGGAATGCCCAGCTGAACTGAGCCCCGGGCGTGGAAGACCCACCTAAGGATTGTTGCCAATGGCCTGAAAGGAGAACTGGAGGGGAAGATTGTACGCCTGTTGGTTTTCCTGATGAGAACACAGCTGAGAACACAGCTGTTCTCATCACCAGAGGAGCTCGGGTCCTCGCTTTCGCCAGGAATGGCTGCTGCTTTCATGAGAATTCTGGTCTCTGCCTTGATACTGCTTCGTTGCTCCAGTGCAGACCCCTCAGCCTCGTGGCATAGACCTTCACCTCACCAGCATGGACTTTCTAGCTCCGCCCACTGGCTTTTGGGCCTTCCAGGTGCACATCCTTGATACAGACTCGCATGAGACATTGCCGTGGGTTCTAAGGCTATAGCTGAACTTGGTGGGACATTGCCTTGCAATCTAGGCCTTTGGCTGAATTGTTCGAGTCTCTAGCGTGTGGACAGATCTCTTACCCTCTTCTGTACTTGACTTTTTGGATGAATACTATAAAATAATCTTACAAATTGTGTCTAAACCCTGACTACAATACTCCTATACTATTACTTTAAAGTTCTTGCCTCCAAAAGGCGAAGGTAAAAGGACATCCATGAGTAACAGAGTGAGAGGAATACTCGCAGGGTGTAGGCTTCTAGTGAAAAACTTGCCAGAGCTGTGTTCCAGCAAAATCACTTGATTAACTAAACAGGACTGAGAACCCTTCCATCTCTGTTCCTGACGAGTATGGTGGGTGCGTGGGTGGGTTTCCTGGGACCACTCTCTCAAGACGCCTGGAAATTGCATATAGCTTTCAGATGCCCACGTACCCATTCATTTGCGCATCCGTTTTCCTCTCCCTTGTGGAGGGGGTGGTTTGTTCACCGCTGCGCACACTGTGGGGGCGAGATGTGTCCGAAGGGGACAGAGCGCCCTCTCCTGGCCCCGCAGGGGCCCACGCCGCCCGGCGAAGCTTCAGACCCGCCCCCTCAGCACCCACCGCCAGGACAGGCGCACCAGGGTGGGAGCACCGCTGTCCCCAATTACCCTGCCGAGCTCTGAGCATCTGCTGGGGACACCAACGGCGGAGGCGGCCGGGCGCCCGGGAAGCGGGCGACGGGGTGGAGGCTGCGGCCGCAGCAGCGCTGTTCCACCTGTTGCCGCGTCGGAGCGCGCAGACCTCCCCGCACTCCACGCCCCAGGGCAGAGCTGAGCCGGGCGGGGCGGGCCGCGCGAGGAGGGAGCTCGTTGGTCCTGCTGGAGCACAAAGGGTGCTTTCCGCGAGGTGAGTGAGACCTGGGCGCAGCTGCAGCGCCGAAGCTGGGGCGCGGGCGAGGTGGGGTTCCCGGGAGCACGACCGGGTTTTCCTTAGGTCTTGCGGCGGGTGGTCTCGCGGGGTAGGGGGTGCACTGTGGGCGCAGGCCCTCCGGGGCAAATACATCAAGGAGCTGCAGGCGCCAAGCCAGCGATGGAGCCCTCAGGGGTCGCGGTTAGCCGCCCCTGTGGTCGTCTCCTCGCTGGAGCTGGGCCCTCGGGGGGCAGGGACGCTCCCGCGCAGGACTCCGAGGCCAAGGGCGCCCTGGCCTGGGCGAAGGGAGAGAGGGCGAGCGCCCGGGGAGCGGCTCCCAACTTCCTTAGCTCCCCGCTCCTATTCTCCCTTTGGTCTCTCCCCAGCCGGTCTGCCTGACGGATGCCGCACAGCGTGGGCGAAGGGGAGCATGTCCGAGCCCTCAAAGCCGCTCTGCGCCGTCCCTTGGTCCCCGCGTCGGCTTCGGACCTGCTGCTGCGTCTGAGCTCCGGCAGCGGGGGCGGTGACTCTAGAGGCCGGAGGATGGGGAGACGCCGCCGCTAGGACGCACCACCGCGGATGCATTTGGGGAGGCAGCTCGGTAGCGAGCAGACACCCCCGCGCCCCAGCCATCGCGGTTTAAAAGCGATGGTCTCCGGGACCGAGGCCACGGGGCTCCGCGTACCCGCCGACTTCTGGGGACCCCTCCCTCGCCACCTCCGCTTCCGGGGAAGTTAAGTCGGCCGGAGTTTGTGCGGTGGAGTCGCGCCACGCCCACTCCCCGCTCGGAGCGGGGCTGGAACCAGCGCGCGCGCCGCGTGCCGGGCAGAAGCGCCTCGGCGCCCGGACTCAGCGCTGAGGAGAGCCCGCGGCCGGGAGGGGGTTGGCGGTGGCGGCGGCGACAAAGCGGATACGAAACCTAGAGTCTCGGCGGACGTGGGGATCTGGTGCCGCAGGAGAGGAGGAGGTGGCAGCGTGGGGCTCCTCGCCGCCTCAGGAGCTTGCGGCGGGCATGGGTGAGCCGGCCGTGGGGCGCGCGGGAGCCGGCTGAGCGCCCTCCACGGGGCGTGGGCGCGAGTCCCCAGGCGCGCGCCGCCGTCCTGCGGGGACCTGGCCCCGGGGCCAGGCCATGGCTGGCCGGGGTTGCAGTTGCACCCCGGGCCACCTGAACGAGGACAACGCGCGCTTCCTGCTGCTCGCGGCGCTCATCCTGCTCTACCTCCTGGGCGGCGCCGCTGTCTTCTCGGCGCTGGAGCTGGCGCACGAGCGCCAGGCCAAGCAGCGCTGGGAGGAGCGCCTGGCCAACTTCAGCCGCAGCCACAACCTGAGCCGCGAGGAGCTGCGCGGTTTCCTCCGCCACTATGAGGAAGCCACCAGGGCCGGCATCCGCATGGACAGCGTCCGCCCGCGCTGGGACTTCACCGGCGCCTTCTACTTCGTGGGCACCGTCGTGTCCACCATAGGTAAGTGAACCGGCGGCTTCTACTTTTCCTGGCCGGGAGAAGCGAGCCTCTCAGCCTTTGTTCTTCCTCTGGGCGCCCGGCCCACCCGGCCAGGTGAGCCGACTGCTGCCTCATCAACAGGTGTTAGTGCTTCGTGCTCCTCCAACCTGCACCGCGGCGTCGGCAAGCTCCTTAGGCAGGCAAGTCCCCAGACTCCGGAATCAGATGCTGCTGCTGCAGCTTCCGCTTCCCTCCTCCCAGGGTATCTCAGTGATCCTTAGATTGGAGAAGCCGTGCTCTAGAGATTTTCTGTCTAGCTATGTGAGAGGGCATAGGAAACAGGAACCTGTGGATATTTATTAAAGACATGGTCACTGGTCAGAAGGAGAGGCCCAGTTTAAGAAAACTGCCCTAGAATTCATTCTTAGAGGAGTTTAGCATTCCAGATGGAAGGTAAGGAGGCTAAAGTGTGAATGAGACTGTGGAGGGTGAAGAAATGTTTCCTGCTGGGAAGAACTGGGGAAGATGCCACCTTTGGGTTGAACAACTATTTTGTGTGATTTGGATTTGGGGGCTAAAGCTGACGTGCATTATGGGTCAGGGGAGAGTTGCATGTGGGGCTGCGGTTTGGCTGAGCTCCTGGAGCATGAGAAGGTCCTTTACCGCCAAACTAAGGGGCCAACGCTTGTCATCAGACGGGTAGCCATTGAGAATTTTGAGCGAGGATGTAGCGTGGTTACCTTCAGTTATGCCTTTAGTCTCCAGAAGGGAGACAGTGTACGTGTGTGAGTGTGTGTGCGCGCGCGCGTGCGCACATTTGCACTCCTAGCCCGAAGATTGTTCATCCTCGAAGCATGCTCTTCATCAGAGGATAAGGACAAACAGTAGAAATGCTCAACAGAAAGGAACCGAAGGTAGTGATGGGATAAGGTGGACGTTTATCTGGAGAGAAAGGAAGTGGCTTGTGGCTGCCCGAGTGGCAAAAAGGCTCACTTGACAGAGTGCGTGCTGGGTGCTCCGCAGCTGCGGCCCCTTTGCGCCTGAGAAGGACTCTGCAGTGCGGTGGGTGACAAGGGGAACCTCCCTGAGTCTCCCACACATCTCTGTGCTCTGTACATGATCTCTCCGAGGGTGCAGCAGGTAGGAAGGGCCATCCCAAGCCGAATCGGCAGAGAAACCTCCCAAGGTAAATTTAGGTACCTTGGCTACAGCTGGCCAGGGGGAGGGGAGATGGAGAAGGCTGGTGGAACTTGGGCCTTATCTGAGGTGCTCCGTACGCAATGACCCCACTCATAACCCCCATGCCAACCTGGGATCCCTGCCCAACAGTAGGCCGTGATGACACTGAACAGGACTTGGGCATCGGGCTAGAGTATCTCACAGAGGCCCAGTGGTGATGAGAAGCCCTGGGCACTGCAGTCAATGAAGGAGGAGGAGTGCCCCCCCAGTTCCCACCCTTGGCCGGTCTTTGCTGGACTGGCTAAAGATTGTGCTGCAGACTCCTCGTCACGTCGCCTCCCCCGTCTCAGCAGAGTCTCAGCAGACAGCTGTAGTTTCTAGTAGGGAAGGTTTGGGCGGACAGACTGGTCCGGAAGTGTTGCTTTGGTACTTACCTTGAGTCTGCTGTTTTTTGCTTATCAAATACAGGACTTTTTTTTTTTTTTGAGACAGGGTCTCACTTTGTAGTTCAGTCTGACCCTGAGCTCAGCCTCAAACTCACATCACAGCAGTCCTCCTGCCTCTGCCTCCCGCGTGCTGGGATTACAGGCTTGAGCCACCACCCTCGGCACTGTGATATGTGGTAATGATTGCTGTTGGGCGTGAGTCTCCATGCCCAGTATTGTATGTGGTTTACCGGGGATCGAACCCAGCCGGGCCCTTGCATTTGCAAGACAGGCGCCGGAACCACTGAGCCCAGGACTTTTTTTTTTTTTACTAAATTATATTAGAAGGGGACTTGATGGAAGATTCGGGAGGCTGAATCCTCCCTACACCAGACCATTTCTTGTTGCTTTCGGTAGATGTGGAAGTCAGAAGGGGCAGAGTCTATTTAGCATCGAGGCAGTGGGAACTGCGAAGGCCATGGTCTAGTGGTCGTGGAGGAACACAGGCTTTTGAGCTGCAAATACAATAATGTAGCAGGTAAAGTAGAACAAAACCTGGTCACAGAGCCTGGAGTTGAAGCACTAAATCCTACATTGGTAATGGGTTTCTTCACCCTGTGAGTCCCCCCCTCTCGGGAGAGGAATCTGGCGCACTGCAGTTGTCCTTAACCGTTAGTCCCACCTCCCCCAGCCCATTCCTTCTCTTAAGCCTTTTTCCCTGCTGGGTTTCTTTCAAGGGACCGTGAGCTTGTGTAAGGGACACACATTAAGGAGAACAAAGCACTGTATGTGTGGACTTATTTTTACTTCCTCTTTCTTAACATTTGCTTTTTAAATTACTTTACTCATTGCTATTGTAGCAGCACTTAGAGTTTGACATTAGTTATTACAACAGCCATTTGTACGCCCATGTTCATAGCAGCATTATTCACCGTAGCTGGAAGATAAGAGCCCTGAGACTCCAGCTTCTCAGCCTTGCTGTTGCTGACAAGGTCAAGTGCCCCTGTGCTTTCCAACTTAGACAAGTACCCAGGCTGGTATGGAAAGGAGATTGTTTATCTGCTGCTGCCTGGGTAGCTTCCTTGCCAGCCGGAAGTCAAGTGTACCCAGGGTCAGGCATTATCTAGATGTAGGAGGTGCTGGAACTGGGCTGGCAAAATGATCCCAGCTTGTGAGCATGCGAGAAGCTCAGAAACACAGATGCTCAGTGCTGCCTGGTGGTTACTCAGAGTATGTGAGTATATTTTCAACAAGAGTTTTTATTCATTTTAATTGAGCAAAACTAATCCCACTGGTGCCCATTTGGCCCTCGGTGTGGCTCATGAGCAGCAGCACTGTCCTGTAGGGTCTCAGGGTTCAGAGCCAGCTGGCAAGTGTATGGTTTGGCCTGCTCTGTGTGTAATCTGAGTGGCAATGAACTGGAATCTTTTTTACAAAGGTGAACACAAGGGTAAGGGAAGAGCTTTTGAAATCAAATTTTATGAGACCCATGCAATAAAAAAGTTTGAGAATCACATTTTTACAGTATCGAGTTATAACCTAACATCCCAGATGAATGGCCCTTCAGAAAAAAATAAAACATCCTGTCAGTGCTAACAAATGTTTCACATGTCAAGATTTGAATCACACACCACATGGCACTTTTGCAAGCTGTGTGAACCTCATAAAGTAGGCAGAGAAGTCCTTAAGTTCATCTTACAAATCTGGAAACTTAGATATGGAGGACATAAATATCCTGCCTAACATCAACAGCTCTGACATGACAGGCTCAGAATTAGAACCAAATTTTGCTTAGTGTTTGATGATAAAAATATATATTCATTTAGAAGACTAGTTGGTGTTTTAGTCCATTTTCTAGTGCTAATGACACGGTAGCACAGACTGGATATAGTATAAAGAAAAGAGATTTATTTTGGTTCATATTTCTTGTTTGAGGTCAAGGGTCCATATCCGGTGATGACCTCCTGCTGGTAGATTCCTTCTGGGTGCAGAGTGTCAGATAGTGAGACAAGCAAAGTGTCTGTGTCCCCTGGTCTCTTCTATAAAACCATTAGGATTCAGTCATGGGGCCCCCACCCTAATGATTTTACCTAACCCTGTTCTCCCAAGTGACCCTCTAAGCAGGATACTCAGATTAAGTTTCCACCTTCTTGATACTTCACAAATTCCAACATGTGTTTCATAGGAGACAAAGCCATAGCATATGGATGAGTGCAAAAAAGTAAAATATCACCCATATAATTCTACCATCCAGCAAGAATTGCTGTTAACATTCTGGTATGTCATATTATATTGAAGCTAAAGTGCTAATTTATTGTGCCATTAGGAAAGAAAAGGTGCCAGTTAAATGCTGACACATTAGCAGAGTGAGATGCATCTCAATTTTGGAAATATTAAAATGTTGAAAAAAGATGTATCCTAAAGATCATTGCAATATGTTTTGTGTCTTACTGCTTTCCATACTACCCTTAACAGATGAACATATGGTTGTAATTAAGTAAAAATGAATCATAATTAAAATTGCTTTATTTATGCCTAAATAAAAGTTGACTAATTTTTAAATATTTACAAAAGGTACTTTAAATACCTTTTCTTAAAAATGTTTGTTGTCTCCAAATCAACTAGTTAATTCTCTCCCCATTTTTCTATTGAAAGCAGAATGGGATGTTAATGTATGTGTATACTTTTGTTTGAAGAATTTTAGCCACTCGTCCAAAGGCTAAATGTGAGTATCATGCTTTTTGCCTTTTTTTTCTCTTCAGTGTCTGTTTTCTATCATTTAGAAAGAAAAATATTTCCCGTTTATATTTATTTTTACCTTTCAGTCTTTTTTTTGTACTTTGCTCCATTATCTTTGTGCTTAGAAAAATCTCTTCTTATCCAGATCCTACAAAATGCAAGTTTTGTTCAATATTTTCCCAGCCGCTCTAGATTTTCAGTCATAGCAGAGGTTTTTTTAAAGCACTTTCATGTACTGTCCTGTGCTCACACTGGCAGGTGTATTTTAGAATCCTAGCTAAGTACCACCACAGAGTCCCGGGAAATAAGGGGCAGAGAGAAGAGCCGAGGTGGTGTATGCTGGTCATCCCTCTAGAGATCCGTCTTGTAAAATTTCATGGAAAAGCTCAGATTGCCCGCCTTGAGAATCCTATGTTGGTTTAACGGATTCCTGCATAATTCAAGCTGCCCTCAAACATATAATCCTTGTGCATCTGCCTCCTGAGGGTTGAGGTTGCAGGTCTACATCATCATGCCTGCCTCCGAAGTCATAACTTTCTAACATTTAAACCACAGTATGGTGATCAGTTGGGTCTGAGGAGCCCAAGTCCTTGGTTGGAAGCTTGGATCATCTGTGAGCTCTGGGGCTTTTTTTTCCCTGGGGAGTGAGAACAGTCACAGCACATTTCATCCAATTATCCCTTCGTGTAGGACCTGGGTCACCTCTGAGGGTGAAGCACCCATGTTGATTGTTCACTGTGTAACCACCCATCCCCCCAAAGGATGAAACTCAGGGCCTTGCACTTCTGAGCCAGGCTCGAAGTCATTGAGCTAAATCCCTGACCCCTAACTAAATCCCCAGCCCCACCCATTTCTTCATTGAATGGGGATAGTTGTAGTCTCCTAATTCTCCCTGTTGTCATGGTTACACATGGTATAGTCATCCCCAAATACATATTGTCCTGTTTTTTCATTCCTTTTAGGTTGATGCCTATATATTTTCTAACATTTTGATGTGTCTATATTAATGCAGACTTGTTTAGCCTCAAATATCTCAACTTGGGGGGTATCTGAGACGTTTTTTACTATTTATTGTGTGGAAGAAAACCTGTGAAACTTATTGCATGTTCACTGCAGGCCAGAGTCAGTACAGATCCTTCTAAGGGTGTAATGGTTCTAAAAACATAGGGTAGACACTATTAATATTTTCTTTTCGCAGCTGGGGTTCCAAGGCTCAGAGTGTCCATGCATTGTCTGAAGTTACCCAGCTGGAAGTAACACGGCCATCTCTTCATGGCTGACACTGGAACTATTACTTCCTTGCCTTTTCTTCATTTGCCACTTTTGGGAAGTATTACTAATCAAAGACACCAGGAACTCTTTCTTAAGGGTGGTGGTTCTTAGGTGCCCTGTGAGGATAAGAAGATAGGAGTGGTCTGACCAACAGGCCCCTGGGGGAGATTTGTAATTTCATCAGTCTGTGCTACCACAGGACCAGGCTGAGGAGTGTTTCTCTTCTCTCCCAGGAGGCTCTGGGACACCCTCCCTCATCATGTTTCATAAGCCCCTCGAGTTGCAACATCCTTCCCATCACCATAACAACTAGGGATGCCTGCCCTGGATCTCATCTCCGGTTAAATATATATGATCCCAGATCACTTCCTGGCTTTGTGTGTAAGCTCTGGGAAAGGTGGCACTGAGGTTATGTATCTTGGGTCTTCCCTCGTATTAAGCAGCTGGTGACTATCACAGTGGTGTTAACCTATCAACCAAGGAAGTGGTTTTCAAACTGTGTTTCAAAGAGTCCACAACTTTTTCTGTGGTAAATCAAATAAAAAGAACAGTAGTTATCTTCAAAGTGGTTACTTACAGTACAAGATGTAAACCAGAAAAAAATATTCTTACTAAAGAAAATCCAGATAATACATACCTTTATAATAGGATGAATATCATGTCAACTGTCTTTTATTGGCTCAAAAATTTTTTTGGTATGTATAACAATTTTCCTTTGACTAGCAGGGTTTTTTCCTAGTTTTTCATAAATTCAGAACTTCTCCATGGTTAAGATAAACATTCTTGCATAGTCCATCTCAAATGTTATTCAGAAGAACTGGTTTTTAAAGTTTGAATGGGTAATTAAAGTTTTATGTATGCTAAAAATTATCACATAATGATTTAGAATGTGCATGTTGCATAATTCCCTTTTCTATTTTTTGAGTATTTCTTTGTATTCTGGTGCCTGTATATATGTATTTCATCTGCTTTTTCTCTAATGTTAGAGAATTTTGTAGCTAAAGGAAATAGCATCCACAACCACCCTCCAAACTAGCAAACAAATTTAAGATAATGTTTTACTATGTGTTTTAGAGCATAGAAGTTCAGTTTTGTGGCTTAATGCCCCTTGCACAAATTTTATTCTTTTTCTAGCGTTACTTTTCTTTACTCTTAATGATTTATATGCCGACATTTTTCTCCCCAGTACTGAGGATTGGACACAGGGGCTCCTGCATTCTGGTCAAATACCCTAACACTGAGCTACACCTTTTAAAATTTTCTATTTTGAGATAGGGACTCACTAAATTGCCCAGGCTGGCCTTGAACTTGTGATTCTCCTGCCTCAGCCTCCTGAGGAGCTAGTATTACAGGTACATATATACTTCTGTGCCTAATGCTAATGTCTGTTTTTAAACATACATATTACTAAACATGTACATGGTATTAAATATTGCTGACTTTTAGACTATCTCTCTAATTATACCTTTTAGTATTTTTGTTATGTAAGAAACCACAACATATTTTTGTCTTTTTGTTTTTTTTTCTAGCTTTAGACTTTCCTTTGTGGTAGAGAAATTTGGTACATTGATATAAGGTTTCATTTATATTACTCTCCATTCTCTACTGATTTTTCTTTTCGATATTGCATTTCTTTTATAGTAGGTTAGGTGTTACTTTTGTCATTTTGAATATGATCAAGAAGAAAATCTTATAGAAACTACGCGTGGATGGAAGCCAGATATTTCCATGTGTATAAATAAAATTGAGATGCCCTTTCTGGATGATACAGATTCTTTCACCTTTGGTCTCATCTCACTCCCTCTAGCCTCCTGCCTCCCAGATGCTGCATGTATCTCACCACCTAGAAATGACTCATTTACATCCTTGAAAGCTACTTTTTAATCATCTAATCCAGTAGCCAGGGGCCCATCCCCTCCCTAACCTTTTCTGCCTACTGGTCTTGAGGACTTAATCTTTTTGATCTCTCCATATGCATTTCCACTTCCTTTCTTCTTTGCATCTGGGCTTTGGTTGATCTTTTACTTAATACCATAGGATTTTGTTTTTTTTATAGCTTTGTTTTTGCTGTCAAACAGAAAGTAAAGTCAAGGAAATTGAGCTGCAGGAAAGTTGCTTTTCCTATGAAAGTGAAAATAATGCCTCACTTAGCCCTCAGTAGAGGGAGCATTTGCTACCTGCTTCGTTAGTGCTGTGTGACTGGTGTTTCTCTTACCCCCAAGTCCACATCCACAGCCTCCAGGAGTATTGCTTCTGTTTGTTGCCTGCAGGATTTTCTCTGTCTCAGTAATTACGAAAGAAACCACAGACTGGTGATACAGCTCAGCGGTCCAGCACCTGCCTAAAAAGAGAAGGCCTTGACTTCAATTCCTGGTACCAGAAATTTTTTTAAATGACAGATACATCAGTTGCAATTGGACTAGGCTGCTTGAGAACTCCAGGAACGATGGCTTACACAGGGAAATGAACTTGTCTCACATCACAAGCACAGAAGTTCACGAGTCCCATGAGGCCACTAGCGTCCCAGCCCTTCTATCCCTGTGCTGTGGCAGGTTTACACAGTGGCTTGCTCTCTACTCTTGGAGCTCCAGCGATCATGACCACCATCTAGATGAGAAGACATCTAGTGAGGTGTGAGGTGTTTGAAGAAAGCTACTGGGTGTCAGCACTATTTTGTTGCGCTAATTCTCAGGGTTCACTATGGCTCCTAGAATGCTGGCCATCACCTCCACACTCTAGTAGGATAAAGGAAACAGAGAGCATGTTCCTTACCTTTTCTGGCTGGGTCAGTTTCTGTAAAAAGTATATAGTGAGCTAAGGACTTGGGGTCAACTGATTTATTAAGGAAATGGACCTAGAAAAGACTGTAAGAGAACAGGGACAAAGGGAAAATTGAAGAGGTTATTTCATGGAACTCTGGAGCATAAATGACACTTTAGAATTTGTCCTACCTTGAGGCCTAGCAAGTGGATTTTTATGCACATACAGCAGTCAGTTACCTGTGGCGAGGTCCAAAGGGACCTAAAACACCCAGGCACTAGTGTCTGAGTCATTAGCACCAGTGTCTGCAAAGACAAGGAATGCACTTACACACTGCTGTTGGAGGGGTTGAGAGATCTGGGTGGAGCGTGCACTGTGTCTGCTACAAGCACTTCCCAGAATTCTAGGTGTTTCCCCTTACTCTTCATTCACCAGAACTTTGTCCCAGCGTCATAGCCAGCACCAAGAGTGGCTGGGAAATGCAGGCCTTATTCTGAGTAGCAGTATGTCAGAAAATAGTACCCAGAACTCAAAGTCTCTCAGTGTCCTGGAGAGGAACTCTGCAGGTCCTGTGGTCATATTTGCATCCAGAGTCAGGCCTGCTTCACGTCCCCACCCTGTGTGGGCAGAGAAGGGCGGATGCAGTGGACAGTGGAGAGGGAGTGGTTTCAAAAGGCAAATGATTATTGGCAGATGGGAGGGAAGGAATAGTAGAACCCAGACAAGGCCACTGTGGGTCACTTGGGGGACAATGCTGTTGTCATCAGAAAGCAGGGACAGTTAGAGGGATCCTCAGTTTAGTTTTTTTTTTTTTTTTTTTAGGTTTTTTGAGACAGGGTCTCACTTTGTGGTTCAGGCTGGCCCTGAGCTCAGCCTCCAACTCACATCACAGCAATCCTCCTGCCTCTGCCTCCCGAGTGCTGGGATTACAGGCGTGAGCCACCACGCCCGGCACTGTGGTATGTGGTACTGGTTGCTGCTGGGTGTGGGTCTCCACACC
>PVIR01037085.1:0-15449 GCA_004026965.1 Petromus typicus | reverse complement strand
CAGAGAAAAGAAAACAGTTACATTCCAAGGGAAGCCCGTCAAGATCACAGAGGACTTCTCAACTCAAACACTCAATGCAAGAAGAGCCTGGAGTGAAGCCTTCCAAGCCCTAAAGGAAAACAACTTCCAATCCAGACTGATGTATCCTGCAAAACTATCCTTCAGAATTGATGGGGAAATAAGATACTTTCATGACAAATAACACCTGAAAAACTTCAGAAATACGAAACCTGTGCTCCAAAACATTTTAAAGAATATCTTGGAGAAAAATAAGGAAAGTTACAAATCCATGAGACCTAACCGAGTCAACACATAGGACCAAACAAGAAACTGATGGGGAAAGGGAAGAAGTACAATAACACAGCCAAGAACAGGAAAACATGGCAGCACTCAATTTACCTATATCAGTCATAACCATTAATGTCAATGGACTCAACACGCCAATTAGGAGATACAGACTGGCAGAGTGGATCAAAAAACAAGATCCTACAATCTGCTGCATCCAAAAAAACCACCTAATTCAGAAAGAAATGCATGGACTAAAAGTAAAGGGATGGAAAACAATACTCCATGCGACAGGAAACAGCAAGAAAGCGGGAGTGGCAATTTTATTTGCAGACAAAATAGACTTCAAGCCAAAACTGATAAAGAGAGATAAAGATGGACACTACCTTTTAGTTCAGGGAAAAATCCAAGAGACAGAAATCACAATCTTAAATATCTAAGCTCCAAATTCTAATGCACCCAACTATATAAAACAAATATTAACGGACTTGAAAAACCAGATAAACTCCAATACAATAATAGTAGGGGACCTCAATACCGCACTGTCACAAAGAGACAGATCGACTGGACAAAAAGTCACTAAGGGATTCCTTCAGCTCAACCAGACTCTTCAGCAAATGGACTTAATAGATGCCTACAGAATATTTCATCCCACAAAGTCAGAATATACATTCTTCTCAGCTGCTCATGGATCATTCTCCAAAATAGACCACATGCTCATTCATAGAACAGGTTTAAGCAAATATAAAGGGATTGAAGTTATCCCTTGTGTACTGTCGGACCATAGTGCCCTGAAATTGGAGCTGAATAGCAAAGGAGAGCCCAGGATCTTCACAAACACATGGAAACTGAACAACACTCTGATGACCAACCACTGGGTCACAGAAGAAATTAGAGAAGAAATTGAGCAGTTCTTACAACTAAAGTTTTATATAGAAATTAATGGGACACAATGCAAGCAGTTCTACGAGGAAAATTCATAGCAGTGAAAGCCTACATCCAGAAAATGGAGCAAGCTCAAATAAACAATTTAATGCTGAACCTCAAGCGACTAGAAAGAGAAGAGAAAAACAAACCCAAAACTCACACTAGGCAAGAAATTATAAGGATGAGGGCAGAAATTAATGCAATAGAAACCAAGAGAACAGTTCAGAAAAATCATTGAATCGAAAAGTTGGTTCTTTGAGAGGATAAACAAAATTGAGAGACCCTTAGTCAACCTCGTTGAACAAAGGAAGGAAAAGGCTTATATCTATGCTATTAGCAATGAGAATGGAAATTACTACTGACCCAGAGGAAGTCCAGAGGATAACAAACACCTACTTTGAAAATTTGTACTTCAATGAAATGGAAAATGTAGAAGAAATGGATAGATTTCTAGACACATATGAACTCCCAAAGCTGAATAAAGAAGATATAGAAATGTTAAATGCCCCAATAACAATCCGTGAAATTGAAAATATAATCAAAAACTTGCCAACAAAGAAAAGCCCTGAACCTGATTGTTTTACTGCTGAATTCTATAAAACTTTTAAAGAAGAGTTAGTGCCTCTACTTCTGAAACTCTTCAATGAAATTGAAAAGGAAGCAGTACTCCCAAACTCATTCCTGGAAGCAACCATTACCATGATTCCAAAAGCAGAGAAAGACCCAAACATAAAAGACAACTACAGGCCAATATCTCTAATGAATATCGATGCAAAAATCTTCAATAAGATCCTGGCAAACAGAATACAGAGAATTATCAAAAAGATTGTACACCCTGATCAAGCTGGATTCATCCCAGGGATGCAAGGATGGTTCAACATAAATAAATCAATCAATGTTATACACTATATTAACAGGCTTAAGGACAAAAATCATATGGTCATCTCAATTGATGCAGAAAAAGCGTTTGACAAAATACAACACCCATTTATGTTAAAAACTCTACAGAACCCACCCAAATTTAATGACCCAATTCAAAAAAGGAATTCTGAAATGAATAGATGTTTTTCAGAGGAAGAAGTAAAAGCAGCTAAGAAGCATATGAAGAAATGCTCAACATCGTTAGTCATTCAAGAGATGCAGATGAAAACAACATTAAGATTTCATCTCACTCCACATAGAATGGCTGCCATTTCAGAATCAGCCAACGGCAAATGTTGGCGAGACTGTGGAGAAGAAGGAACCCTTCTCCACTGTTGGTGGGACTGTAGACTCATACAACCCCTGTGGAGATCCGTTTGGAGAGCCCTCAAAAAGCTAGGATTGACGGTCCCATTTAACCTGACCCTTGCCCTGCGAGGTATATATACACAAGAATTAAAAGACTCACATCACAGTGACATATGTGCACCCATGTTTATAGCAGCCCAATTTGTGATTGCTACATCTTGGAAACAACCCAAGTGTCCATCAACTGGAGACTGGACAAAAAAGCTGTGGTTCTTCTACAGAATGGAGTATTACTCTGCCATAAAAAATGATAAGTTTGAATCATTTCTACTTAAATGGACATACCTTGAGGATATCCTCATAAGTGAAATAAATAGGGCACAGATAGGTACATATCGCATCTGTTCTCTGGTATGAGAAAATAAAGATGTAAATGAGTCCTAGAATTGTATGTTATATATTGTGAAATAGAAAATGGTCAATGTAAAATAGGGTGAAGGGGGGAAATGTTGAGATTGTAACAAAAAAGTAAAGATACAAATTTTATGTATATGGGGGGGTGGTAGGGTGGGTAGGGCTATGGGAAAAAATGAGAATTAAGTTGTGTCTTATACTGGTACAAATCCCCATTATGGAGTGCAATCATGGTGTGTATATTTAATGTACCAATAAAGATAAAAAAATTTAGTTCAAATTTTTTAAAGGTGTAATGAGTAATGTTATTGGAATTATTTTTAATTTTGTTTCACAGCGGTTCAGAGTGTAGAGTTCAAAAGTTCTTGCATAATGTTTTTCCAATTCTTTTTTTAGATACAGGTCTTGATTGACTGCTATATGAAATAATTTCCAATGAATATTTGTTAACTGTACAAAAAAAAAAGAAAGAAAGGCAGAGAGAGGAAAAAAAGGAGAAGGAAGAAGGAAAGAAGAGAAATAAAAGGAATGAGAGAAAAAAGAAAGGAAAGAAGGAAGAAGATATTATAAAATAGCAGATGAAAAAGTAGAAGAATAAGATAGTATTTTTTAATAAAGTTATATTGGAAGTCACTGTGAATCCCAGATGACTTAAGCTCCTAATTTAATGACAAAGATTTGTGGTAACTAAATAAAGAAGATGTGGCTTTTTGTCATAAAATGAAGTACTACTCTGCCATAAAAAATATGAACTTGAGACATTTACAGATAAATAGTTGCAACTTGAGGCCATACTTATAAGCAAAATAAATAGGGCACACACACATATGTTAATACTAAATCGTTTCTCTGGTATGAAAAACTAAAGGTGTAAATGAAGTCCAGAATTCATAATATATATTGTGAAATAGAAAGAAAATGTTCAAAGGGGAAAGAGAATGGGGGTGGGGGAGCAAAGGAAAGATCAAAAGAAAAAGGCAAAAACAACGCTTATGTATAAAGGAGAAAGGAAGGGTGAAGGGAGGGCAGATGAGTGGAAAAAATAAGAATCCAGATATGTCATGTACAAGTACAAATTCTCAATAACTAATGTGATCATAAATTCTACCTAAAATGTACCAATAAACTCAATTAAAAGAAAGACAAAGATTTGCAAACCATATACAAAAACAAGATCCCTTTATATAAGTATGTTCCTTACAAGTAACAATATGACCATTCTAGCTTCTGCAGGCCACTTCTTTTCATCTCTTTGCTATAATAATTAGAGAAGATGGTCTCACATAAGAAGTAGACCTGGAAGGCCGGGAAATTAGCTCAGTGGTTCCGGCGCCTGTCTTGCAAGTGCAAGGACCCGGCTCTATCCCCAGTAACCACATACAACAATGCTGGGTGTGGAGACTCATGCTCACCAGCAATCAGTACTACATACCACAGTGCTGGGCATGGTGTTTCATGCCTGTAGTCCCTGCATTTGGGAGGCAGAGGCAGGAGGATTGCTGCAAATTCAAGGCTGAGCTCAAGGACAGACTGAACTGCAAAAGCGAGACCCTGTCTCAAAGAAGAAGAAGAAAAAAGAAGAAGAAGAAAGAAGAAGAAGAAGAAGAAGAAGAAGAAGAAGAAGAAGAAGAAGAAGAAGAAGAAGAAGAAGAAGAAGAAGAAGAAGAAGAAGAAGAAGAAGAAGAAAGAAGAAAGAAAGAAGAAGAAGACTACTGAGGCCAGGCTCAGTGGTACACACTTGTATTTCTTCCTAACATTATAGATCATTCAGTTCTCTGGCTAACAAGACAACAGATGTCCCCTAAGGTGATACTGAAAAAATATTGGGAATAGTTAACAAATTTCTTTGACTCAGATACTTTCCCTTTTTCCATCATTAACTTATAATTCAATAGAATATTATTATTTCATTTCATTTCAACAGACTGTATGTAATGGGTTTATACAGGACCATTAAAACATTGTTCAGACATCTACACACTAAGGTGTAGTCTGTGGCTAGCTTACACAAGAGGAACAAATTAACAAAAACTCGCAAACTTCATGTGAAAGACAGAAGCAGACTTTTGACAAGTTACAGCCGAGAAACTCAAAGAATTAACCATCCAGTGGACTCTAACCATAGAAACTCTTTAAAAAATAAATAAAATGACATTTCTTTGTGTGTTAGCTTTTTTTTTTTTTTTTTTTGCTGAAACAAAATACTGACCCCAAAGTTAAGGGGAAAAGAATTCATTTAGTTCACCATTTGAGGAGATTTCAGCCCATAATCAATTGGCTTTGAGGCAGAGTGGCACGTGGCAGAGGGGCTGTCAGAGTAAAAAAGTGCATGGTGCCCACAAGGTAGCAAAAGTAACGAGAGGACCTAACAGCATCTTTAGCCCCTTTTATCTTTTCCTGTTTACCAGGATAAGAATGGTGCTGAACTAATCAGAATACTGATTTAGTAATCACACACCTTTAATGTCAGCATCACACACTAGATTCAGCCACCTCTGAAAAAGCTACTCCATGACTCTATAAGGTTTTGGGGGTCACCAAGACCCAAACCATAAATACTTAGGAAAAAATAACTCAAGGGAGCAAACCTAAGACATAGTATGGGACTGAAGTTAAGGGGGAATTTTGGGATAACTATTAATAAACACCAATTAAAATAATGTTAAATGTTTCTACCAATTTAAAAGCAAGAGTACAGTAGTGGAGACCAAGGCTTTGCAGCTTTTCAGAGCTAAAGGAAGAGGTTAAATTATACTTATCAAAAATTAATTAGAAAAAGAAATCACACTTAGGACACACCATTTAGTTGCACTGATTTACCATAGAGGAGAAAGTGTTCAAAAGAAACAACTTTGGAGTGATGCTCAGGAACTTACTATACTATTATAATTTTCTCACTTTTTGTCTGAGTGATTTGTTTAATTGTTTGTCTCCCTACTAGGCTATGAGATCTACTTAAGAAGAAAGATATCGCTCACAGTTTCCTGTGTCCCTTGTTTGTGTTAAAGGACGAGGTTATTCATGGGGTTGGAAAGACATGTTACCTATTTTGTGCCCTCCTTCTTATGCTTAAACCACTCTAAAATATTTAAATCAAAAGGCCAGCATTTTAGTTAGCTTTGTTTAGCTGTAATTAAAATCCTGAAGCAAGTAAACTAGAACAAGTTTATTTGGCTCACAGATCTGGCATTACCAGTCCAAGATGGGGCAACCACATTGCTCTGGGACTGAGGTGTGGCCCACACATTAAGCTGGAAACATGTAGCAGAGAAAACTACAGTTATCATGAGCTAAAAAGCAGAGAGAAGAGACCAGGGTCCCACAGTCCTGTTTGGAGAATCTTTCCAGTAACCTAATGACCTCCGTTAAGGCTCCAGAACAGCCTGAGGACCAAACCTTTAACATAATAACATCCAGGAGACCCACCATGCAAAGTGAGGAAGTCATCTAAGCAATCTTAGTGTAAGATGCTCACCGCTTTAGCTCACACTGAAAAAACACTTGGACACAAATTCTGATGCTGCTCAGCATAGTTTAAATTATTAACGAGGAAGAGAAATAAAAAGTAAAAAAATTAGCACCACTGAGAATATTTGAGTATGTAATTAGCCTTTTGACCAAGAGAATACAGAGCATCCTTCTGTATTAATAAGGTTTCTGTTGCAATTAGGCCATATAGTAAATACCCAAGGAGCTCAGTGGTTTATAAAAATGTTTTGTTTGTTTGACTCTGACATCTCTAGGAGACTGGAGTTTTCTAATCTCATTTTAGATTGACAGTATATAGCTCTAGGCTGTCAGCTGCATTTAAGTTTCCAACTGATCATTAACTAGCAGCTACATAAGACAGAGTCTATTTGTGAAACTAGGCAGATGTTTAAGTGGCTAAACCAAAGAAGGCAAATATATTTACACCTTTGTGCACAACACGGTGACTCCCATCCCTTCAGTAAAATAAATCTCATGGCCAAGTTCTCCAACAATGGGTCAGAAAAATAACCTCTGTATTTTCAACCTCTGTATTTTCAAGGGGTAAATACTACACTGTACATGGCACAGGGATTGAGCACCATAGTTTTATAACAAGGAGCCAGTACATATTGGAGCTATTGTTAAATGCATCATTTACAACCTCGGTGTTTTAACTGAAAGAGAACAAAAAAGAACAATGTGTATGAGGGCAATTACCCCTAAACCCAGCAAAGCTGTAAATTTTTAAAAAGTAATTCACAGAATCCACAAGTGAGCCTCTAGTAGGCTCTACTTTCCTTCTAAAAGACACAGACAAGTTGTGTGTCCACTAAATCCCTTCCCATGGTACCTTAGACACACTCTAAGCACATCAAGTCTACTCTCTGCTAGAAATAGACTTTCATTTTTTCTTGTATCACTACTATTCACACCAACTATCATCTCCTTCCTTCTCACTATGTCTCTCTTGTTTTGCACATGTGTGCTGTGGTCCATCTCTTAAGTTCTTGCTCTGAAGACTTACAACTAGTTTTTGGTTACTTCCTTGGCACTGCATTACCAAACTAATTGCTAGTGAAATCTAAACTTACTGAGTCACCAATATTCCTTAGGGTTAAAACCTGTGACAGTTTATTACATCCTTACATTTCTAGTACTGTCCCTGCCCTTTCAACACCCATAACCAATTTCACTTTCCAGCTCTCTCCCAAGAACACGAAGCCCCTTCTGCCTCTTCATACTCATTCTCTCTTCCTGGGCCCATGAAAAGCTCCTTTTCTTCCTCACAACTTCCTCAGGTAACCCTACCTCCCATTCCCTCTCCTTTTCAATAGCTTTCACTTCACTTCACTTTCACTTATTGATAACACATTGATCAAATGTACAATGTTTAAATTTGAAAATGATTTCCATTTATTGTAGTGAAAGGCACGAGGTCATTAGACCCCCTTAGAATCCTTCCCCTTTCTTCAGGTGTACTGATGCCATCATTCTTGCCAATATCTGAAGCAGTTCCTGAAGTCCTTTCATGTACACTTTTTCACAACTATCTCAATGTCCAGATTCAAAAAGTTTATGGAATTTCTGTCAAATACAAACATTCTACTGTGTCATGTACTTTATTCGGTATATTTAGCACCACAACTGTTTACCATTCTCCAGAAGCTAAACATTTTGGCCCACACTTTGCATTGATTCAGAACATAGAGGCACTCTTTACAATACAACTAAAGTCCCTCAGGAAACAAGACTTCCAGAACTGCTTCAGAGAGTCTCTAGGATAAGAATAATGGGAGGAAGGGGAGTATTTTGAAAGGAATTGATGGCAATGTGTCTTCCATTATAAAAATTTTTTAATTTAAATATTTAGTGCATTTTAGCACACCTTGTACATTACCATTTTAGCTTTGAATCGTGCACTGTCTGAATCATTATACTTCTATTGTATCATCATATTTTTTTTAAATAGCAGCATGGTTGATACATCTTTTTCCTCCTGCCCTAAAATAAGTTCTGTAGATTAGGAATTTTGATTGGTTCTTTTGTTCCCCTCCAGAAGTTATAATGACATAGTTCCATGAGAACAAGAAGGGAAAATGGGGGGGGGAGAATAAATTAAAATAAATATATATTATGCATGTAATATGTGTAGCTATTTCTGTGTCTACATATGTATAAATCAACCATGAATGAATGAATAAGTCCCCTGGGTTTCCCTGACTTCATAGCATATATTTTTAGTTTTTATGGTAAATGTCCAGCATATCATACAGGAAAACCATGTGTCATTCCAGAAACCACTAAAATTTGGACTCAAAACCTCCATGCAAAGGCTATTACTTCCTTTAAAATGTCATCTCCCTTGGTCTCTTCCTTTTTCTACACTGCTTTCTTGATTAAAAATAAAAGCTTTAAAACTCAATTTCTGAGGCCTGAACCTATTTGGAAAGAAATACACTTTCCTTTGGTAGTTAGAGATTAAGAAAAAATGATAGACCATGTCAGTATTCAACTAAAGACATAACAGAAAAAGAAAAATGTAAGTCTTACATTCACTTAATTCAAACCAAAGCTTTAGTTTAATGGATACAGCAGTTTAAGAGTGGATAGGACACCAAATAAATGAAGTCACCTAGTGGCCACTTTTGGTTATCATTTAATTTCTTCTGACATGATGTTGACATCTATCTCTTCTGAATTTCTGTTCTTAAATTCTTTGAAAATCACTAGTCTGTCCACAGCATTCATGCTGAAGCTAAACAACAAGACATGTAGATAAAGCCAAGTAACAGGTAAGCTAAAATTATTAAAATTTTATATTAAAATATGCTTTATATATGTGCCAAACTTTCTAGGAATTCTATCTTAAATAAAACCCTAAAACCACATACTGAAGACCACAGTGAATTTATAAGTTGCCCCAAATCTTCCATTCTTGCTTTTCTTCCAATTTCTTCTCCCACTCTGACTGGCAGAAAAACTGGTAAAACATCTGCTTCCTCTCAGATCTCCTTAGCTTGAAAAAAGATTGGAAATGGCCAAGCATTTCAGTTTCAACTGGCTTTTCTGAATAAAAAGCACATTTGAGATGCGTACAAACTTGCCACTGAGCCTGCTCAGTGAAATCGCCTGAGTCACTCTGGTTTGTAATCTACCCTCCCTCTTCCTTGTCATTTTCATCCAGGATTTTAGTGCTACATTAAGAAAAAGATAACTATTTTTCTTAAAGTCAATAATACTGATAGAATTCTTCACTTTTTTTTATTTTCAATTGCCTTTTAGAGCATTCTTCTTCTTAGATATTGTCTTCATTGAAGTATTGTGAGTGGTAAATCCCAGCTTGGCACAAATAGGATCACTTGAAATTCACTTTTACTAACTTCGGTGATGGAGTGTGATTGGTAAACTATCTTGTTCATTAGCATATGAAAACACGCTTCTTTCATATTCACTGTCAAGTGACAAGTCAGCTTGATATAGACTTCCAGCTTTTTTCCCTTTGTATTTTGAAGATGCAATCTCATTATTCTGAAGCATTTATTTGTGAAGCTGAGATGTTGGCCATCAGCCTAGTAATCATCATTCCATTGTAAGTAACTCATCTCCTTTCTCTCTGGTAACTTTTCAAACTTTTCAGTGTTCCCTTGATGTTCTGCAACCTCAATTAATCTCCCTGAGTTCATTTTATCCTTTCAGTACTTTGTGTTCACTCCCCATCTGAAGACTCATATCTTTTTAGTACCATTAAAAACACCAGTGGAAACTCATTTTAATATTTCCTCTCAATCAACCTTCTCATCTCCTCAAAAATTATATATGTTCAGGGTCTTTGTCTTCTGTTATATTTATTTTTCTTGTAAGATTTTATTTTTTCTTCAATCTGTGCAGCATTATGGGTGAATTTCTCAATAACATCATTCAATTCACAAATTTTATTTTTACTGTGAATAACCAGCTAGACTATTTTTGTATGTGAAAGAAGATATAAATTTCTCATATCGAGAATTTCTAACAGATTTTTTGCCATATCTGTCTCCTTTAAGACATAACTGTCATTTTTATAATGTTTATTACTCAAACATATTTTGATGAAGTCATTTTGCATTTCATCAGGAGTTAATCTGTGCTCTGAGCATTGACATTGTTGGATGTATGCCTAAGCACTGCAGAGTGCAGACTTCTTTTGAGGGCTGAGAAGTTGAGAGTTATCAGACACTCTGACATTCTTAGAACTCATGGTATTCCTAGGTTTCCAGGGCTGGAACTGGAAAAGTCTCACAAAAACCAAGAAGAGTTTATGTTTAGGGGGGCTTTCCTGTCCTAGTCTGCTTCCCCATTCTGGCTAAGAGTTTTAGCTTTTCATCTACTCAGGCAAGTGGAGCCGATACCTCCACAGTGAGCTCTTCTTTCAGCAGATGAGCATTCTTGGTCTTTCTAAACAATACGTTTTTCAGAATCAGAAAAATCTAGTTGCAGGGCTCTCTTTCCTACAAATTTATAAAACCTAAAACACACACATACAGATCCTAGCTCTTGTGAATCTTTTTCACATCAAAATAATACCAATACCCTGCCCAATTTCACCCAAGGAGACAAATGCAAATCCAAGAAGAAGATGGCACCACAGCTGCCTCCCCCCACCTCCCAGCAGTCAAGCCCTCATCATCTTGTCCATTTCCAGATCAGAAGCACAGTGGGTCAATAGCTCCAGAACGATGTTGCTGATCTTCACCTTCTGTTCCTGCTCTCAAGGTGCCTACATTTTCCTAATACTTAGGAAACATTATCGACTATTTCTTTCTTCAAAAAAGAGGGAAACATTTAAATTTCAGTTTCACAAAACCATTCTGCTCAAGATTCTCTGTTGTAAAAGCAAGACACTGAAACACTAAGTCAATATAAAGCCTTGTAGAATCTTTCAAACTACTTTGTGATCACTGACTTCTCTCATCATTTTTTCTGCTCTTTCTTACTACAAAACATTTTCATATATAAGTGAAATTTATCAAGTCTTGGAAGTTTAGTAATCCATCAGCTCCAAGTTGTAAAAATACAGCTGAGAGGCAGGATTGAGAAAGACCACTTGGCAAATCATGAAAACAGGTGTGTCAAAGTTTATAGAAGAAATTACAGGCCTATTATCCACAGGAATGTTTATAATTCATCAGCATGTGGGGTCCTTGGGGAGGGAGGTTTTATTCATCTTTATATCCTGAACACTTATCCCAGTGCCTGTCACATATTAGGACTCAACACATGTTAACTGAAGTTGTTGGAACTACAGGGATTGCTCCTTGGGCCTTTACTCACAGCCTAATTATTTTCACTTTATAAATATTTGCAATGTGTTTGACAGCACATGAAAAAACAAATAAAAACAAAAGAGAAAATAGAACAAAACATTAAAGGCAGACAAAGGACTCAAACAGGATAGGGTAGTCATTTACATGTTAATAGATCCCGGGAGCATCTCTGTATATGGCATGACATAAAAGCTAAAATGCATACTGATTCTCTTGATTCAGGAAAGCAACGATTAAATTACATAAGTTTGTTTTGCTTTAAAAGACTGAGTAATGAAACAGATTTTAGAATGATTCTCATAAATAATGGGTCAATTTTTTTAAAGAGGTGTTTATGCTTGTAGGTATTTAACCCTAAACTGTGTGGAAATTAGGCTGATGCAAACAATGCCTGCTTTGAAAATTGGAACAGTTGAAATCTTTTTGCCTAATGAAATCTCAGACACCCACCATTAGGTTGGGATAGCCAGTTCCAAAAAAGCATCTCTTCCTGCTAATAAGAGCTTAACTCCTTCAAGAAAACCATAGTGCTAACCTTGGTGGTATTTGAGCTGTCATATTTTTGTCCCCACATTTCCTTCATAAATAAAACCATACCTTGAGAACTATTAGGTTTAGAGGAGATTTTTCCCTGCAGAAGTATTTGGCCTCTCTTCCCATCATGGGCTTTCCTCTGGACTGCTTGCTCATCCCAGCATCTTATTTTATCTCCAAGTTTCCCTCTCTCTACTCCCCCCAGAGCAGCTGCCACTGAAATCCTGTCCACTCTTTTTCTTATTTCTTACTGATTGCTGTAATGACTAGTTCAGTGAGACTTCCTGTGAGATACAGCCAGCAATGTGCCTAGCTTATGGCAGATGTAATTCTGATATCACTATTTCATGTTGTAGAAACTGAACCTGGGAGGTCAGTAATAAGCTCACCTGGACAGAAATCAAATTTATTCCAAGCCTAAATTACTCCAAAACACCAGAAATCTTGACCTCAGCCTAACATTACTTTTCCTCTATCATCACCACTAACGCCTTCAAAGTAACTAGGACAATGTTTGTGTGGGGTGCTGAGAAGACAAACAGATGCAAATAGAAGAAGAGAAAACCAAAAAAGGAGAATGAAGGAGGAGGAGGAGAAAGAAGAAGAAGAAGAGGAAGAAGAAGAAGAAGTAGTGAGGAGGAGGAAAAGAAGAAGAAGAGGGAGAAGGAGAAGAGGAGGAAGAGGAGGAGGGGGAGGAGGAGGAAGGAGGAGGTAAAAGAAAGAAAAGGAGATAGATATATGAGCTTTGATTTCCAAATATCCAGGAGATATTAAAAAGGACTCTGTGATGGTTGAGCTTGATTGGTTAAAGTTGATTGGCTTGGGGATCCCTAAGGGTGTTAATGACACACACTCCTGGATGTGTCTGGGTGATCACAGAGCTGTGGCTTTGCATCCTATATCTTGTCTTTCTAGTCTTCCTCTCTGCCACTGATTTCTTGCTCTGCCTTCTGGCCTCCACGAACAGAACATCTGCTCTGCCACATCCTTCTGCCATATTTCTCCCTTGAAGCCAGATGGCCATGAACTGAATCCCCAGAAATAGTGAGCTAAATTACATATCTCATCCTTTAAATTGTAGGTGTTGAATATTGCATTGATAGTTACACTGGTGTGGATGTCTCAATATCTTGAGTAATTCAAACCTTTGCTTTGGGGGGTTATTTTGATTTTGGGAAAAAGTGAGAAGTCTCATAGTGCCAGATCTTGTGAATCAAGTGGAAGAGGACACATAATAGTGTGTTTATGAGTCTATATTTCCATTGTTTGGCACTTGGCAAGAGCATAGAATTGACTGTATTTTTATCACACCTCATAAAGATGCAAAAGAGGACTTCCAAAATCACTAAAGAAAGTGACAAAGTAAGTGTATTCAAAACAAGGTGTATTCTGAGGAGTATTAATAATACTATATCTCTTACTGCAATGAAATTTTTAATTTAAATATTCATAATATATTTAAACATGTTTTGTAAGTTAAATACCTGAATAATAATAAGAAGAATGTCATATAAATAGTAAAATGGAACAAATTAAATATTTTTCTATCAACATAGACACATATTGGAAACTTTTAAAAGAATGACAAATTCATGATGTAAAGGGTAATAATGCACATTTCAAAGACAGAAAGAAAATACTATAAACTGTGGAATAGTACATTTGTATTCTCTACTGGAAAGGCAGAATAGTTTCAAAAGGGAGGAGAAGAAAGGAATAAGATGAATTGAGCATTGTATTTATAGTATTATTTAAAAACAAAAAGACATGAAATAAATATGTCAAATATGTAACTCTGAAATTCAGGTTACAAATAACGCAGGGGAAGCTACTTTTTTTTCTGTACCTTTCTAGAGGCCTGAAACATTTCATAATTCATGGTTAAAAACTCAAGTAACATACACAGAATAATTCTTAGCTGAAATTATAAACAAACAAGAAAATGCACAGAAAAATACATGAAATTAAACAGTAGTGCCCTTGAGATGAAAGGATTAATGAACTATTCTTTTTTTGACATTCCCACATTTTGTTCAATGTGTGTATTACTAAAAATTATATTAAAATGTGTTGATCTAACTCGGAAAATTAGCAGATATCCTTATCTTCTAATAAGAGAAATTTTGTCTTTTTTAAGTGATAAAATAAGTGACTCATTCCATTTGAGGTTGCACATTTGTAATGAAAGACTTTAAATATATTATTGTAACTAATGAATGCAGTAGTTACAACAACCTAATGAATCAGTGTTTGTTTACACAGTCAACCAATCCTTCTAAAATAATATTTTGCTGCTGGGGTTTTTTGTTGTTGTTTTTGTTTTGTTTTTTTTTGTTTGTTTTTGTTTGTTTGTTTGTTTGTTTAATACTACTCCAACTTTTGGTCATCACAAATTCTTTCCTTCAAGAAATTGCATTCTCCAAAAAAATCAGCCCACCCAAATTTAATGACCCAATTCAAAAATGGGCTTCTGAAATGAATAGATATTTTTCAGAGGAAGAAGTAAAAGCAGCTAAGAAGCATATGAAGAAATGCTCAACATCATTAGTCATTCGAGAGATGCAGATGAAAACAACATTGAGATTTCATCTCACTCCACATAGAATGGCTGCCATTTCAGAATTAGCCAACGGCAAAGGCTGGCGAGGCTGCGGAGAAGAAGGAACCCTTCTCCACTGTTGGTGGGACTGTAGACTCGTACAACCCCTGTGGAGATCAGTTTGGAGATTCCTCAAAAAGCTAGGATTGGAGGTCCCATTTGACCTGGCCATTGCCTTGCTAGGTATATACACACAAGAATTAAGACTCTTATCACAGTGACATATGTGCACCCATGTTTATAGCAGCCCAATTTGTGATTGCTACATCTTGGAAACAACCCAAGTGTCCATCAACTGGAGACTGGATAAAAAAGCTGTGGTTCTTCTACACAATGGAGCATTACTCTGCCATAAAAAACGATGAGTTTGAATCATTTCTACTTAAATGGACATACCTTGAGGATATCCTCATAAGTGAAATAAATAGGGCACAGATAGGTACATATCGCATCTTTTCTCTGGTATGAGAAAATAAAGATGTAAATAAGTCCTAGCATTGTATGTTATATATTGTGAAATAGAAAATGCTCAATGTAAAATAGGGTGAAGGGGGAAAATGTTGAGATTGTAACAAAAAAGTAAGGAAACAAATTTTATGTATATGGGGGGGTGGTAGGGTGGGTAGGGCTATGGGAAAAAATGAGAATTAAGTTGTGTCTTATACTGGTACAAATCCCCATTATGG